>CM054814.1:21911607-22201374 GCA_028984105.1 Lavandula angustifolia | reverse complement strand
AAAAGCATTCTCATTCTCATGATCATAGGGTTCCTTAAGTGTTTCAGCTATGCGATGAACATAAGTTTCGTTATGGTATGCTACACTTATCGAACCCTCATCCACATTAATTATAAGCATTTACGAGCCTTTTAAAAATGGTCTACCTAATAACACTCCCGCAGCCTTCCTTCACTTGCCTATCATTTGTGTCAATTACATAAAAATCAAGCAAGATAGACAAAATTGTTGATTCTCGACTAAAATGTTTTCGAGTAAACCTATCTGAGCAACGCATGACCTATCCGCTAATTGAATTATCACCTTAGTGGACACTAATTCAACTCCAATTAATTGATTATGGACTGACAATGGCATAACATTAATGGACGCTCCTAAATCACACACGGCTTGCTTAATCAAAACATCACCCATCGACAAGGCAAAGGTAAACATACCGGTCGGCACATTTAGCAAAAGATCTTCTCGTATGATTGCCGATACCGTGTGGTCGAACAAGAGTTTTTCTGGACTCTGAACTTTTCCGACAATGAAATTCTTCACAAATTTCCCGAACTTGAGAATCTTTACGGCTTCAAGGAAAGGGATATTTATTTCTAATTTCTCGAATGGCCTTCATGTAATCCATGCTTTCCTTGTTCGGTGCTCTCTTACTTTCCAAAGCTTCCGAAATGGGTGGAGGAAGTATCGGTTTAGACTCCGATCGGATAACCGGGACAACTTCCTCTTCCTCGTCGGGTTCAAAGATCTTCAACATGCCGCTCTACCGGACGGTAGGGTTGTGCAGGCCGTTCGCGGCCTTCTTCTTTTCTCGCCAGCCTTTCCGGGTGCCTCGTTGCACAATCGGGGCCAGCAGCTTCTTTTCCTCCACGCAACGTAATCCGATTGCAGCTTATGGGAATTTAGATTTAGCAGCTTTTGAGCTTGTGAAGGTAAATGCTCGTGACCTCCCTTCGGATCTTGGAGTGAGCCGGTCATTTTGAACACTTGCTCGTATAGATTTTCCAAAGTAACTTGCCGATCCATCTTCAATTTCTGGATCTCTTCCTTCATGGCTTGAATCTCATTTTGATTTGAGATTATCTCTTTCTGCATCTCGCCTTTGATATGTAATTGATTCCTTTTGAGAAGCAATCATCTCGCGCATCAATTCTTCAAACGAAGAAGATCCCCTGGTCCGCTCGGCCATGCGATGGACCTTGTTGTTGGTATATTTGATGGTGTGGAGGTTTGTATGCTTAAGACGGCCGTTTAGCACAGCTTTATACCATTAGTAGGTGTTTGGTACAAATTGTCATAGCGATGGGACGAAGTTGTTGTACTTGACTTTCTCGGAAATTCCACTCGCCGGGCAACCGGGCACCGTTCTCTCCATCTCGCTTCCTTTTTACCGCACATACTTAATTGACTTACATTAGTCATAGCATTCGGGTTAGGCCGAGTCCGAGCCGGAAGTTGTCCTTGAGAATTCTTCATCTCTCGCATTGTAGAATTCAGCTTATTCATCCGCTTGGCCAAGTTTTCCATCGTAGCTTGCCGATCCTTCTTCGTCCCGATTTATCTCCCGCCGTATTTGTTGTTGAAATGCAGTAGTGTCCTTCTCGTGAAGAAACCATTTCAGCCAAAAGTTTTTCCAATGGATTCTCGGTGCTCGTCGTTGGGCAACCGGAGCACTCTCGCCGGAACCGCTTTGATGCGGAGGCCTATACGTCCCGCCGGTAGCCATTCTCGATTAGGAGCTTGATAAGGTTGCCGAAAATTTTGTTGATGCCGGTATGGCCGCCGGAATTGTTGTTGATGTGGATTCCTCGATTGAAATTGTTCTTCCAAATTGCCTCCATCGAAGGTTTGGATGAAGCCCTTGCCGTCCGCTCCAATTTCCCAAATGCGTTTACTTCTTCTCCCTGGACATTGTAGTGAGGTATGTCCTTTTTCTCCACACGCTCCACATGCGTGATCGGCATTTGATCGGCTTGAAGCGGGAGCGTTCTCGCTTGAGTAACAAGTCGAGCTTGTCTTGGCAGGAGACCGAATTTCGCCTCCACTTTACTATCAATTTCCTCCAAGTAGCCTGAGCGAGACCAACTTACGCTCTCCTTGTCGGGTCTTAGTCCTTTGTATTGTGAGGTAGACTCCGCAAGCCCTTCAATTATATTTCTCGCATCTTCGTAGAGGCTTGTATGGAAATTCCCTCTCGTACCGATATCAACCATGACTTTAGCTTCGTCTCGTCATTCCTTGATAGAAAATTTGTAGAAGCTCCACATCCGAGTAGCCATGGTTCTGACAACTATCGACGAGTCGTCTAAATCTCTCCCAATATGTGCCAAAGGTTTCGTCGAAGTTCTTGAAGCAATCCCGAAAATCTCGCTTCTTTAATGTATTTGTCTTTGATCGCGGAAATACTTCTTTAAGAAGACCGTACGCATCCGGGGCCCACGTCGTGATCGTGTTCGGCTTTAGACTAGAGAACCACGCTTGTGCTCCGTCTTGAAGAGTGAATGGAAAGGCCTTGAGCTTGAAAGCGCCTAGGCTGCCCCCCCGCCGGCAGACACACTCTGGTTGAACGACTCCAAAAAAAGAATTTGGATTCTCGTTCGTCCTTCCATAAAACTTTGGCATGGCAACGACCATGTTCAAATTTCGACATCTATTTGTTCTCGTAGTAGTGATTTGATTGGTCCCTGTAGGTCCGCTCCCATGTCAAGCGATCCGGTATTCATCCTCAAGGGTGGCGGATCATGCACTTCGTCCTCCATCTCTTCCTCCTCCTCGATTCTCGAGCTTGTTACCGGAGTGTCGTGGAGTGTTTTGTCGAACAAAACAGCTCTGGTCTCCGAGTCGCCGATCGGATCAACGGCGTATGTTTTGTCTCCCGGTCAGGGCGCTTAAGACGTCTCGCTCGCCCTCGACGTAATTTGTTGCTTTTGCAGCCTTTGTCTCCTTCCTATTTCTTTTAGTCGCCTTCTCGATCTCGTGATCGAATATAGAATTAGAGCTTGGAAGACCCGCTCATGCAACATTAAAAAGCACGAAAGATTAGTAGAAAAATCAAAGAAACTAGTTAACACCGCTCCCCTAAGCAACGGCGCCAATTTGGTGATCGCCGTATCGCACCAAATAATCCCGTAAAATCGTAGAATTACTTCGCATAGTTCACGTGTATCGAACACGTGGAACTGACGACTAGACACTTTATTTTTCCTACTTATCTAGTGGTTTTGGTTAGCAACCACACAAGAATCGGGTTTTCTATTAAACTACGAACTTGTAAAATTAAAAGCAAATATAAAAACAAAACGGAATTTAAACCGAATTAACAAGGCAATTGAAAGCGCAGTCCAAAGAAAATATTTACGCACATGTTTATTCCAATCCTTGGCACTTAATATGAATTAATCTCAAGAATTTAATAGTTATGGACCACCGTAACTTAAACTCGCGTGATCCTCACTCCCACTTACTTATTCTAAGAACCGCCATATCGGGCATAGAAACGGCTACTTCCCCTAACCTAGCTACAACCTACGTTGTCGGGCAAACAATAGATTTAATAGCTGGACAAACTTTATCGAACTAAGGGAGCCTAGTATAGGAGCCTACTCGTATGTCGGGCATCTCATAGTCTCCTATCGGCTTAATCCAATTACTCTAACGAATAATTTTGCTACTTACCTAGCCTTGTTCCACGAGAAACGATGGAAGTACTAAGTTAGCTACAGATCGCGCAACCTGGGGTGATCAATCCTAAATTACTAGCCGATTAATTAATTCGTAATTATCCCGAAACCCTTTTGATTAATTATGAGCACCTAAGCCTCATGTGCATCGCTCACGTGTGCATTCACATTCTCGCCGACCCCTAAAAAAGTTTAGCTACTCATGCAGACGCTTCTTGGGCAAGTAACCGGGGACAGCTTTACGTAATAGAAACATAAACACGAATAACCCTAGATCTAGCATGAACGAAAATTAAAACTATTAAGGCGTAAAATATAAATCTACGAAATTAAACTAGAACTTGAATTAAAATAGCAACGAGTGTTCGAATGTAAATCTTAAGATCCTAGAAAATGATTAAATGCAAAACGAAATAAAACTAGAATTCAAACTTGGAATTTAAAAACGTAAGAGACGGAAATTAAAAAGTGTTTTCTTCTTCAACTACTAAACTACGAAATCTGGTCTGGAAAGGTTCGGAAGTGTCTTCGGCTTGGGCGCGGGCGGCGGTGGTCAGCGGCGGCGGCCGACGGTGGTTCGGAAGGGAGCAATGGCCGAAATGTGAGCTCCTGGATGTTGGGGACGTGTTCTATGGGTGCGGAGGTGGTCTCAATTTCGTGCCCCCTTCATCTCTTAATATACTCCTCCTTTGGATCTTGATTAGAAAAGATTTGGGTGGATAAGGAAACAAGATCTTTCCTTAACCACCAAAAGATATTTTCTTGATCTTTTCCTTTCCTCATAACCGTGCCCTAAACCGCGACTTTCCGCGCCTTTTCTTCACCAAAATGCGCCAATTAATATCCTTGTCATCCTCGCCATGTCGCACCGAAACCCCGCATAATACGCCACCGCGATCGCACCGGTTGGCCAATTAACACACTTTTCGGCCCGAAATCACTAAGCACGAAAACGACTCATCGTAACGCATGACGTAAAAACAAAAGTTCATTAATTTTGTCATCAAAAAGGTTATTTCAAGTAGCTATTCGCGATGCTTACGCGACTATGTAGTCTTCTATATTATCATTCATTCGTAAAAGCAAAAAAATTACGCGTCGATACGTATAATGGCTTGAAGGAAGCACTTCTAAGAGGCGAACCGCATACAACAAAGCATGGCCAACGCGTTATTTTACCTTCAAGTTTTACTCAAGGAGCACGTTATATGATACAAAACTACCGTGATGCCATGTCAATTTGTGGACGGGCAGGATATCCGGATTTATTCATCACATTTACCCGTAATCCGAAATGGCCGTAAATAGTAAGGTATGTACATAAAAGAGGTTTGAGCCCCCAAGATCGACCTCCGATATAAATGCTAGAATATTCAAGATCAAACTAGACAACTTAATGGAGGATTTGCGAAAGAATCAATATTTCGGCTCACCAAAGCAGTACGAAAATTTTTATTTATTTAACAATCCACGCCCATAATTAACTTTCTATTTTAATATTTTGTAGTTGTTTACACCATTGAATTCCAAAAGCGAGGCCTTCCACATGCTCACATACTTCTCTTCTTGAATGCTAATGATAAACACCGAACTCCCGCAGACATTGATAAAATTATCACAAACAAATTCCCAATCCCGAACTCGAACCACGGATTATAAGTGTGTAGAAGCGCATATGGTGCATGGTCCTTGTGGGCTTGCAAATAAAAGATCGCCGTGTACGTCTAACGGCCGTTGCCAGACGTATTTTCCCAAGAAGTTCAGGAACATAACATGTTTGGATGATGACGGATATCCAGTTTATGCACGCCAAGATAACGGCAGGGTCACGCCAAGATAATGGCGGGTCATTGTAAAAAAGGGTATCCCTCTAGACAATAGATATGGGGTGCCACACAATCGCAAACTACTTCTGAAATATGACGCCCATATAAATGTTGAGTGGTGCAATCAATCACGGTCAATAAAATATCTCTTCAAATACATAAATAAAGGACATGAGCGTGTGACTGCAACCTTTTACGAAGCAAATGGAGATGGACAAACACACACAAACTGTGATGAAATCCAACTCTATTACGATCGCATGATACATTTCACCATGCGAAGCATGTTGGAGAATATTCGGTTTCCCCATTAACTTTAAGAATCCTCCAGTTGAGCGACTGAGCTTCCATCTCCCAGAAGAACATACTGTAATATATTTAGAAAATGATCTAATAGATCATGTGCTTAGTCGCCCCACTGTCAGACAAAGTATGTTTCTAGCTTGGATGGAAGCAAATAAAAGTTATCAAGAAGCTAGAGAACTGACTTATGCCGAATTTCCAACTAAATTTGTATTGAGAGACCGTGAATGGAAACCTAGGAATGAAAGATATTGTTGGTCCCGAGTGTACGGCCAGTGTACAGGGGGGGGTGAATACACCCGATTCGATTTCCAACTTCGAACACGAACAATCCCTATTCAGATGGTGTCTCGATCAAATGGGCCTCAAAGCAGACCAAACAAATGCTCAATCGTGTGCGGTAAAGAGTCTCGACTTCTCCGAGACCTCGCTAGCCGATCGAGTCGAAATTCGGCATCTACGAAGAAGAGTTCGCGTGCGGAAATGTGTGTAGGCCCAAATCGCTGAGTGGTGAAAACGCTTTTATGAAAGTCTCGGTCAAGCAGATATTCGGGCCGTGATGCCGAGACAAGCTTGATTGATTTTAAGAAATGATGTTCGGTATGAATAGTAAAATCAATGTAACAAGTAAGTAAACGACACGGAGATTTTTAAAGTGGTTCGGATATCGCTCAAATCCTACGCTCCACCGTCCCGAAAGATCAGGAGGCTATTATTTATCCCGAGTTAGTCTCGCCGCCAAGCCTGC
The DNA here is from genome assembly GCA_028984105.1 of Lavandula angustifolia. Lineage (NCBI taxonomy): Eukaryota > Viridiplantae > Streptophyta > Magnoliopsida > Lamiales > Lamiaceae > Lavandula > Lavandula angustifolia. Next base: position 22,194,817 of record CM054814.1, on the reverse strand, counting down.
GCACCGGGCAAAGCCGCGCCTTGGTTTTTATACCGATCCAAGTCTCGCTTACAACGATCAAACTTAGAAGTGTTTGACAAACTTTCTCCAACAAAGGAAGGAGTCCTTATACAATAAGGATCGTGTTCAAAGATGAACTCCTTCGTACGCCTATAGATAAGAACAGTTGAGCTTAGGGTTAGAGGGATAGGGAATATGAGAGAGTAGCTTCTAGATCGACGAACAACTGAAGGTAAGCTTTGAGTTCGTGTAACGTCGATTTGGATACTAGAGGCTTTATATGCCGGTTTAGCTTGATTCCCTATGAGCTGGAATGTAGTCTTTCGCCGGAAGATTGTTCTTCAAGTTCTTGCTAAGACTTTGTTCTTTTGGGTTCTTTGCTCGCCGACCGCTTCCGGATTTTTGGCTCGTGGTTCGTGCATTCGGTGTATTCTTCTTGAATAATCCCTCTATTTATAGAGCAGAGATTGAAATAGATCCGCTGGAGACGATCTTCTTCTCTCTCTCTCTTTTTGGTAGCAAACGGCTCTTTTTAACGTAGGTAATGTGCCCTTTTCCTCCTTTTTCGGAAAGTGTTGACTTGCGCCTTTAGTAGGTAGGATGGCACGTGTATGCTTGTCATTTGTCGAGGTGAATAAAGTGGTTGAGACAGTAATGTACTTCGGGGCTAATTGAAGCCGACTTCTCTCTTCCTCGTATACGACTATGCCGACCGCATTTCAAAAAGATCTCGACAGCTCGTAAGATTGTCCGCCGATGCCGAGTCTCGACCTTGTATTCAAGAGATAGACAACCGAGATAAGTCTATCAAGATCAGCCCCGAGTCCAAATGAACTACTCCCGCCGAGTTCGGCCAACCGACTCTCTCGCATACCGCTCCCCGCCGAGTCCAAAGATCACCGAGTCTTCTACACCGGTGCCGAGGCGTATAAGCTACCGAGCGCCTTGACTGTAAGCAGAGTGTCTACCGAGTCCGAAACCCCGTAGACAAACAACATATACAATGGAATGGTTCACCAATCGATAGGGTTTTGGGATCTTCAAATCTTCGTACAAGTACAGAGCACAAGTGCCACCGAGCTTAAGATCGTGTCTAAGACCGAATCATTTCCCACTAAGAGTAACAAAGTGCGAGGATGGAATCATCACCCAACAATTTCCCCTATTTGATGATGCCAAAACCTATAATCTATGCTAAACACTAACTTACTCGTGAACGGAGCTCCTTACATAATTACAAGAAGGATCAGCGGAGTTGTCCTGGTAAGTGCTAGACTACCGAGGGAGACAGAGCGTAACAATTTCCCTCTTTACAACAATTTCCCCCATGCAACAATTTCCCCTATGAGAAATAATAACTCTATGAAAGTCTAGTCTATCGTAAATCTAACCGAGCAAAAACCGACGGTAAATAAACAAAGTGTGTGTGTGTCAGAATCACTTCTGGATTCTCGAAAGTGTTAAAGCATAAAGCAAACACGGCTATTTAGACAACAAGTAGTTGTCAAAGCCAAAAAGCAGATTGTATATATATGATAGCCGGCTAAGTACAATACAAATCTTGCTAAGCTAAGAAGAGAACTAAGGAGGAGAACCCTTAAACCGCCGAATCCTATTCATGAAACCTTGAGATTGATCTTCAGCAAATGGGACTCCATACATTCTCGAACGTGTTCTTCCTCGCCTTCAAGTATTCATCGAAGTCCGCCGGATCATCTTGTTCTAGACCTCTCGCTCATCGCAAAGATTCTTCACTTCTTGTTCAATCACTCCGAGACGGACCGAGTCGCCTTGTCTTCTCGGGTGGAGGAATGATTCTCGCTTCAGGAACGCCGACTACTACCCCTTCGCTACGCCTCGTGCAAATACGGGTAAAGATCGTGTTCCGGCAATAGCCATCCACTCGACGTAGGCATCACCTTAGACATTTCAGCCGTAATCTCCGTAAATAATTTCTCTTGATAAACTCAATCTTGGCCGATTCCCATCTCTCGATTGAACCGAATAGGCATCCATTCGTCCGATCTCGGCCATCTATGTGTTTTCGTATCGCTGGCTTCCCGAACCTTCTCGGATGGTAAGGAATGCCGCCTTCGAAGGAACTCTCAACCCGGCCTCTTGCTCGCACGACTTCCGAGCGCCTCGAGGTCTCCGCCAAATGTATCCTCCGCCCGGCAGCCTCTAACTGCCTAGCTTCCTCTCCTCGGTAGAGATATCTCTCCATCTCGAGCGAATATCGCTTCAATTTCGCATCTTGCTCTCGAGGCTTCGAGGAGCTTGTTCCGCGAGTCGCAGAGGTACCGGATTTGTTTTTGGACGTACCTTGCCGCCGAGTGCCTTTTTTGCCGTTGTTGTTGCCTCTCCCTATCTTCATTATCCTCGATTCTCGAAGTTTTCTCGGGAGGCAACCTAGCAGCGCTTTCTTCTTTCCACCGCTGCGGTGCCTTTGTCTTTCCTTTTAGCGAGCTTGGACTTTGGCTTGTTGGGCAGCTTCAAAGATCGGCAATCTCCCTAGCGAGCTTCTCATCGCCCGCTATCCGAGCCTCCTCTTCAGCCAGAAATATATCTCTCGGTTTTCTTCTTTGCCGGAGGGGTCGGGAGATCCATTACTTTCTTACCTTTTCCCCGAACAGTGGAGGTAGAGGAACCTCTTCTTCATCATCTCGAGTCCTCTTTCGTTCAAAGATACTCGCAACCTCCTTGATGATATCGCAGGAGTCGTGGTTGCATGAGTAGCCTAGGATCCCGAGCCACTGGGGCCGGCCTCACCGTGCTCGCAGCTGGGACACCCCGGGCCTCACCCGTCCGAGTCTCGAGTCCGAGATGACTTCAGCGTAGCTTCCCCCTTAGAAGATTTTATAGATTTTGTGGTTTTTGTAGGAGTAGGCTTCTCGCACTGCTTTCTTGCCTTTGGCCGGCTCGGTACTCTTTTCCTTCCCTCTTTACTTTCCCCTTCTTGGCATCATCAATAGCCGCCGGGGTAGGGATAAGTACCTTTTTTTCCGAAGGCTATCGAAGGAGGTCGACAACTGATCGAATTTGATCCTTAAAGTCTGTCGCCGCTCATGCAGCTCGTTCCTCTCGAAGTCGAGCTTCACCGTATTGCTTGTAGGAGAGTTCACCGCAGCCTTAAAATCATTCACTTCTCGTAGATCTTATCCTCCGTGACCAGCTTGAATATTCTCAAGTCTTATGTCTCGCGGCCCGGGATTGTTCAAGAATAGCTTCAAGATGAGCCAATTTGGAAGCCTCGAAATTCCTCAAGTAGTTTGGCTTGGCTCTCCGAAAGATCCCGAGATGAGATTCAAATTTGTCTTGCTGCCGAGCTAGTGCTTTTGAAATAAGCACGAGACATCGAAGGGCGACGATTGAGATATAGAAGACTTCACCCCCGAAGCTCGGGCCATGCGGCTTCAAGCCAAGAGCCTTTCTTCCACACGCTGTGGACCGCTCGGGCGAGGGCACGGCTCCCGAGCGCCTTGGCTTTTAATAGCCTTCGCCACATACTTGGAACGCCGATGATGCGGGCCGGGCGCTACCTCGAATGCGCACTTCAACAAGAGCCGAGCGGGCTCACGGATGCCGAGGTACCACTGCCGATTTCGCAGTCCAAGGATACTTGGGCGGACGCGAGCTTCGCAGGTGAGTGTATCCTTGTTCTGGGATTTCCCTCATCGCTTTCTGTGGCTCGAATCACCGGGGGGTCGTCGTGGTCTCGACCCATCTCGAGGGTGTCGGGCCGGAGGCAAGCCGCCGATCATGTATCATAGCCGCATCGCAGCCCCTCGATTGTCCATCGAACCGAGGTCTTCGTGCTCGTAATAGCCTATTTGTTCTCTCGCCCCGGCTCTTCTTCATGAAGCCGCCGACAGAGTAGTGAAGAACTAAGCGTTGTAGACGAGGCCACTCCCGATGCCGCAAAGAACATGTGGAGCCTTGGCCGATTCGGCAATTTGCAACATGATCCGAGTAGTCAGCAAGCTCGGAATTAGTTGAAGAATTTCTCGGACGCCCGGATAGAATCACCGACGCTTCCATCCCGATGGTTTCTTCTTCGACGCCGTCTCGGATTCCAAGTCATTCGGGAGACGCCCGAGTCTCAAAGCAGTGGCGCATCGCCGAGTGGAGGAACCGCGAGGGGGCCGCCAAGGCGTTGAATTTCTTCACTATGAGCTTCGTAGCCTCCCCTTGTTCCATCTCTATTGGTTCTTCAACGGAGACGATTTTCTCCACCGACCGAGTCTTCTCGAAGACTTAGATTCATCTATCGCCTCCGGGCCGAGTAGTTTGCCGAGTGGCCCGTTCAAAGGGGCTTCGTGTTCAAGCAGTACATCGCCGGCTTTCCTCGCTTCTTAGCCGGTGCCTTTGGGGTTTTTGGCCGGAGGCGTTCTCCTTTTCGTTGGAGTAGCCTTCCGAGACTCGGCCCACCGAGTCACTACGGCCGAGGGGCTTGACCCGATTTGCCGGGGGGCCGCAACCCCGTTGTAAAACCGAACTTTCTTTATGTTGAAGTACTCCTTGTCATCATAGGTGATCCGCTCGTAGCCACATAAGTCTTCAATCATAACGCATAACTTTAGCCTATAAAGTAATTTGCCTTTTGCGCTCGCCGTACGCGCTGGCTTGTCAAACTGGGCCGCTGAGCCATAAATTCCCTGGATGAAGAACTCGGTCCAACACTGACCTTGGCACAATCATAAATTGCCATCATCAAGTGGATCTTAGGTCGAGAGACCCGATCAAAGGAGCGCTTTGGCTCGCCGAAGAATCGCGCGACGATGTAGGCCAATGCTCGAACGTGGTAGCATTGCGTTCTTCGGGAAGGCCGCTTCCGAAGGTTGTAGGCTTGCCACGTATCACCGCCGTATTCGCCTACCGAGTCGCCGTTATAGCCTATAGTACTCGATGCCTTCATATGGAAGATTGAAGCTCTTCTTCGCTTGCTTGATCGATATCCGCTCGTAACCTTCGACGCATCGCCAATAGCGTGAACAATGAAACTCGCCACAATATCTCCTCCGACGGAACCGTAGTTCGATATATCTCTCGCCACTTGTCGAGGAAGGAAGTAAGTGGGCTTCCTCGATAGAAATTCTTCCGCACCGGATCCTCTCGAGGTATGTAAAGACTTCATCCATGTATTCGAGCTCGCAAGCATCGAATTCCTACGACCGGTTCGCACCCGTAGACGGCCTTTGCCGAGGATCTCCTCCATGTTGTCGGGAGCATCTACAAAAATACCCGCCATAAGTACTCGTTACAAGAGATTTATCAAGATCGATTCTTAGTTAGAACAAAGGCTTCAGTAGTGATACTCGAAAAAAAAAAATACAGAGAATACAAGAATGGCTTCTCATAGCATACCAATAAAATCGAGATAAGATATGATGATGAAGTTGCAAGTAAGGATCGCTTTTGCAAATCTCGGATTTTTCGGATTTGAAAGATTTGAAGTATGCTAATGGCGGTTTGAGAAGATATGATCAAATATATATATCAAACGTGAAGATGAACAGGCTTATTTGATCAAAGGTTGTGATTAAACCGCTTTTATAGAATGGACGGCCAAGATTAGAAGATATATTATAGGTAATGATCACATATGCCGCCTAATTCAAAGCCGCTTGTAAAATAGCCTAAGTAGTAATCATGGAAAAGACACGCATTAAATGCGCACGTAGTTCAAAGAAGCTTATGTATGGAATGTCGTGTATTAAATGAAATCCGTTAATAATAAAGACAAACCAAGAGATATTAATATCATGCCGAATCTTTGTCATAAATGCAAGGTTCTCGTAATATAAATTACTACCGAGTAGAGATACGCAAACCCGTCACCGAACATAGTAGTCACCGATACCTCGTGTAGATGGTTTCTCGACCCTCTACGCATCGAATACATTCGCATCGAGAGTGAACATTCCCCCTCTACCGAAATGGTCCTCTCATGAAACCTTTACCGACCGGGGTCGAGTAGGGTCCAATGCAGACCTAGCTCTACCGAAAGTTCTCTCGAACTGATTCGCCCAGAGGCTTGGTCGCATGTCGCCCGTTGCTTGTCGCAAGATGTATCTTTTCCATCCTCGATATCCTTCTTTTCGACATGGTCACGAATGAAGTGATGCCCGATGTCCACGTGCTTGCATCTCGTGTGTAGTACAGATTCTCGAGTGATTGCAATGGCACCGGTACTATCGCAGAAGATCGGCACTTCATTCCGAATGACGCCATAGTCTCTCACCGCCGTCTCGCCTAAAGGATTTGGGCGCAACAACTTCCGGCAGCCATGTATTCAGCCTTCGTAGTCGACGTAGCTACCGAGTGATGTTTCTTTGAAAACCATGAGATCGCCTTGCCGCCAAGGAATTGACATGTTCCCCGAAGTTGATTTTCTGGTCAATTCTACATCCCGCATAGTCGCATCGGAATAGCCGCTAGTTCAATATTATCATCACCGGATACCATAAACCCACGTCGTGTTCCTGAGATAGCGGAGAATCTTCTTTGCCGAGTCCATACGGCTCGCTTGGGATTCGCCCCAAATCGTAATGCATACACCTATAGCATAAGTTATGTCGACGAGTAGCCGTTAAATATAATAATGAACCAATTATAGCACGATATTCGGTTTGGTCTACCGATACTCCCTCTTTATCAAGATCTATCTTCATATTCGTATTCATCGGATCTTGATAGATTTGCCTGATGTGCACCGAATCTTTTGATGAGGTCTCGAGTGTATTCGCCCCGGTGTATGAACGTTCCCTTTGGGCATCGCTTGACTTGAAAACCAAGGAAGTAGTTCATTTCTCCCATCATCGACATCTCGAACTTATCCTTCATCGCCTTTTCAAATTGTTGACACATGACGACATTCTTTCGATTCGAATATGATGTCATCCACGTAGATCCGCACAAGTAATAAGTCTTCTTCCAACCGAATGCCGAATAGAGTGCGCCTCATCGTGCCTTTCAAAAACCTTTCTCAAGAAGAAACTCGGCAGTGGTATCGTACCAAGCCCCCGGGTGCTTGTTTTAACCCATACGTAGCCTTTCTCGAGTCTATATACTTGATGTCCCCGGCTCGAAAGCCGGGCGGTTGTTCCACATAGACTTCTTCTTTCAAAGACGCCATTCAGTGAACGCAGACTTCACATCCATTTGATAAACTCTGAATCTTTGATGTGTTGCGTAGGCTAGGAATAGTCTAACCGCCTCCAATCTTGCAACCGGAGCGAAAGTTTCATCGAAATCTATTCCTTCAGCCTTGACAAGAACGTTGTTTTCATCTCGCTTGTTTTTGAAGACCCATTTGGTTCCAATGACATGTTGATGACGGGTCCGTCTACATGCTCCCACACTTTGTTTCTCGTAAACCGATTCAGCTCCCTCCCCGCATAGCTATGATCCGGGCCAAGATCCTTTAATGCATCCTCGCTGGTCCGAGGCTCTTCGCAGACAAGAAGCGTGAAAATAGTGCGCTTTCTCCTCGACGTAACTGGATCTTGTCTTGACATTAGCCGAGGGATCTCCAATGATTAGATCGCAGCGGTGAGCATCGAGCCACGATCTACGAAGTTTCAGCTTCTTCATCCGAAATTTGTTCAACACGTATAGTAGGTGAGTTAGGCATTTCAGCTTGTACTATTCTCGAGATTGAAGAATTTCGGTGATAAGAGTATGGTCCACCGAGTCACTGTGCTCGTGGGCATTCACTCATGAACATTACTAGATGTTCCCCCCGAGTTGTTATTCTCGTGAGTGGTCTCGCTTACCCTGGGTTTCCTCATCGAATCCGAGTTACCCCGGGATTGATTCTATTCGGGAGAATCAATCTCGCTCGCCTACTTGCTCACCGGGTTGAGATTCAAGAGATTTGTCTTCGCTTCTTCGTCCGAATCATCATCCCAACATAGCCGGATCTTTTGTGCTTGTCCTTTAAGCTTAGATCCCGTAGCCGCTTCACCGATGTCCTCGTATTTAGAATTTGAGTTATTGCTCCCGTCTTCGCAGCAAACTCGTTAAAAACAACATGAGGGCTTTCCTCCACGCAAAGAGTCCGATAGTTGAATACTCGAAAGCTTTGCTCGACCCGAGAGTATCCTAAGAATACTCCCCGATCCGACTTGCTATCAAAAGTCTTCACCGATCTTTCCCATTATCGTGGATAAAGCATGAACAACCAAAGTTATGGATATAAGATGGAGAAGGCTTCCCGCCGTTCCATAGTTCATATGGTGTCCTCTTATGCCGCTTTGTCGGGAGAGATCTATTCTCGAGTGTAACACGCAAGCATCCGTCGCTTCCGCCTGCACTTGACGGGAGTCCCGAATCATGAGTAGAGTTCTAGCCGCTTCTTTGAGAGTTCTGTTCTTTCTGTTCAAAGAACTCCATTTTGGCCGAGGTGTGCGGGCAACCGACGCCTCACGCTCTATTCCTTCGCTTCGTAGAACTCCTCTACCATGGAATTAAGGAACCCAGCCTCCTCTCGAACGTAATTTTCGATCTTGGTGTTCTTCTCGACACCGAGCCTTTTCGTAAGCTTTGGTAACTCGTTTGACGTCGACTTGTCGGGCAATGAATACGACCCATGTGTAGCGCGAGTAGTCATCTATGACCACTAATGCATATTTCTCGCCTCCGATCGTCACCGGAGAGACCGGACCGAACAAATCCATATGTAGTACGCCAAGGATTCCATCGGCGGAAGGAGATGGAACTGCTGGATTTTGATTCTTTGTTTGCTTTCCCTTCGTACATGCTTCACACTAAGTGCCTTTGCCGAATATTTCATTCGGCGCCCCCTTGCTAGAGTGTCTCTTGTTAGTTTGTCGAGCGTCTTGAAGTTGAGATAGCCGAGTCTTATATGCCATAGCCACCCCGTTCGATTATCGTTCTTTGCCGCCAAAGAACAAGCTTCGTGTTCAACCGAGTTCCGGGCCAACCACGAGATATTCTTTTGCGCGAACCCGATGACACTAGCTTTCCCCGTAGATTTATCAATAACATCACGTAAAACCAGCATACAAATATCACTCTATTCGAGACTAACAGAGAGAAGATTATGTCAAGTCCTTCAACATAGGATACTCTAGGAACATCGGGTGCGTCCTATGCCGAGTGTGCCGTATCCTCTCGTGTAGCCTTTGCATTATCTCCAAACTCGATTCTGGGTCCTTCTTCAATGATATAATTCTTCGCAGACTCCTTTGGTACGCCATATGTCTTGAGCATCCGCCGTCCACATACCATGGGTCTCTCGCGCACCCGCAAAATGTAATTATATTCGAGTACCCTTTATTTTTGATTTTGGGGTCCTTAGATGTTAGCTTTTGTAACCCAAATTTGTCTAACAACCCCGGTGGTTTCGCATAACTTCTTTCCATTCGAAGTCAACAAACTTGACCACCGGACCGGTCGAGGCCGACTTCTTAGGCTTCTCGTGTTCGGGAGTCCGGATCTTCCGAGCCGCGGACCGCCGACCTCCGCCTTTTGTGCGTTCTTCTTTTCTTCCGACTCTTGGAACCTCCTCTCGACTATGTGGATCATAGTAATATGACGTGTCAATCGAGGTGGTCCATACCGACGCCCCACTTAACTCGCTAGTTCCCCCCGACCGAACCGGGGTGTCTAGGCACGATCTTCCTGGGTCGCTGTACCGATACTTAGGACGAGGTGCTTTCATCTTCTCGTTTGTTCTTTGCCGAGGAGGATTTGCACTGATTGTTTCCCCTCGAACAAACCTATCAAGCAAGACGCACTTCGAGCGGAGGGGCAGATGAGGAAGCTTCCCCGGTTGAAGCCAAGTCCTTCCTTGCAATGCTTGGGCTTGTTGCTTGCTAGCATAGCCTCTAGCTTCTTTTCGCCGCCCATGTAACGCTCGATCATCGGGATCCTCCGCACATCATCACTCTTCTTCGAAGGTCGTGCTCGGCCTCAAGTCCCGACATTTCTTGCTTCGCAGACTCGCCCAGCATCTTCTCGAGTCAAGTCATTGGTCGAACTCGAAATCCAATCTTCTTGATGCCGAGACTTGGCCATCGTAGAGTTTATCTCCTCCCCGAGTCTCAACACAAGTCCTTCGGCCTCGCAGGCAACCCGACTCTCCCGTGAAAGTCTCCGATTCTCCACTTTCGTGGTATCCACCCCGAAGAGTCTTACCGAGCCGTGCACTCATCCGAATTTGTTCATCGAGCAGCTTCTTCGTATGCGGTCGCGACGTCCAAATTCTCATCCGCACCCGAAATAGTGTCGTGTGTGCAATGCGAAGAGGAATTGACCGGTTCAAGAGAGTTTACCTCATCCTCTTCACCGCCATTAGGCACTTTTCGCTTGTTTCTTCGCCTTCAAGCTCTAGTGGCCATGAAAGCCGCATCATCATCCGATGAATCCATAAAGGAGTCGACCTCTTCTCGAGTCGTCTCCGAGATTTCGCCGCCTATGTAGGATTGTCTTTTCGGGCGAATTTCTCTCTCCTTGCCTTACGTGCCGCGCTTCAAGACTCACCGAGCTCGTGACAATCATATTGATAATGTCCCTGCTTTTTGCGGTGTAGCAAGTGATGACTTTTTTCTTCTTTGGTCGCACTATCCCTTGAGGGTGCCGAGTCATCTTTCTTTCTCGCATTCGAAGATTGTGAGTCGGAGAGCGTTTTGGTGTATATTCCGACTTACCTTCGCTTCCCGATAGGCTTTAGTCACTTTTCTCGCGTCGCTCTTTCTCCTTCGATATTTCACAAAGCGAGCGCCGCATACTTCCGAGCGAGTCTTCCTTCTTGTAGATCATCGAGTGAAGGTTCGCCTTACTGCCGCCTTGCTCGCCGCGGGGATGCCGTGCCCGACCGACGCTTTGAAAGCACGGTGAATCTTGGTCGGCCTTAGCTCTCGCCTCGTTGAGGTCTCGTCGAACTCAAACTCCTCGCCCGTAATTCCGAAAAGATATGGTCGGGAGACACAACATCTAAATCGAATGGCGCAATAGAGTGGCAAAAGGTGTCCAAGTGTCCGTCCGGCAAGCAGCTCCCTCAGCATCTTTGGATTCATTTCTGCTGCCGAATGCCTTTCCCACCTGCTGATTGAGTTCATCGATTGGTAACTGACGCTCGTATCTTCGATTTTGTCACCGTGCATGAGAGACAAGCTTTCCAACTTTTGGGAGTTCCAGCCGCTAGTTTATTCGCTTTAATCTTCTCGAGTCCCTCGACTCGCAGCGCTAGAGCATCCCGCAGTTCTTTAGCGGTTTTGCATTCCCCGAACCCCCGCCAAGATAAGAATCGCTAAGAGTGGTTAGTATGGCATTCCCGGCGACTCTGGCCTAGATTGGTGAAGCTTCTTCTCTTCGGAGGAGTGAAGAGACTTCTGCCTTTAGGGATCTTCTTCCCGGCCACCATTCCTCCTCCTTCAACTGAAGTTACAACACTATCGATCATGGGAACGATAGGTCCATCTTCAAGCACTTCGCCATGCTATTGTGGAGAGAAGTCGACGCGCCTCCATTCTCGACTCCGCCATACTCCATAGTTCTCCACCAAGAACACGGGTACCATTCTTATACCCGACATATCAGCCATGAAGAATAATGATATGAATGTAGAGTGATATGCGAGGAAAACGGTTTCTCCGGATCCGTTCGAATGGACCAGCCTCAAAGTGACAAGAGTCTTAAGGAACTCCCGCTTCCGATACCAATTGTTGGTCCCGAAGTGTACGGTCAGTGTAGAGGGGGGTGAATACACCGATTCGATTTCTCAACTTCGAACACGAATGCCCTTATTCAGACGGTGTCCGATCAAATGCAGCAGCCAAACAAAACAGCTATTCCGAATCGTGTGCGGCAAAGAGTCTCGACTCTACCGAGACCCGCTAGCCGACCGAGTCGAAATTCAAGATTCTGCGTAAGAGTTCAGCGTGCGTAAACGTGTGTAGGCCCAAATCGGCCGAGTGGTGAAAACGCTTTTATGAAAGTCTCGGGCCGCACAGATATTCGGCCAAGAGGCCGAGACAATTGATTGATTTTAAGAAATGATGTTCGGTATGAATAGTAAAATCAATGTAACCGTAAGTAAACGACACGTAGATTTTTAAAGTGGTTCGGATATCGCTCAAATCCTACGTCCACCGTCCCGAAAGATCGGGAGGCTATTATTTATCCCGAAGTTAGTCTCGCCGCCTTGCGCACCGGGCAAAGCCGCGTCTTGGTTTTTATACTCGATCCAAGTCTCGCTTACAATGATCAAACTTAGAAGTGTTTGACAAACTTTCTCCAACAAAGCGAAGGAGTCCTTATACACAAGGATCGTGTTCAAAGATGAACGCCTTCGTCTAAGCTATAGATAAGAACAAGGAGCTTAGGGTTAGAGGGATAGGGAATATGAGAGAGTAGCTTCTAGATCGACGAACACCGAAGGTAAGCTTTGAGTTCGTGTAACGCCGATTTGGATACTAGAGGCTTTATACGCTCGGCTTAGCTTGATTCCCTATGAGCTAGAATGTAGTCTTTCGCCGGAAGATTGTTCTTCAAGTTCTTGCTAAGACTTTGTTCTTGTGGGTTCTTTGCTCGCTGACCGCTCCGGATTTTCGGCTCGTGGTTCGTGCATTCGGTGTATTCTTCTTGAATAATCCCTCTATTTATGAGAGCGGAGATTGAAATAGATCCGTTGGAGACGATCTTCTTCTCTCTCTCTCTTTCGGTAGCAAACGACTCTTTTGACGTAGGTAACAAAGGCTCTTTTCCTCCTTTTTCTGAAAGTGTTGACTTGCGCCTTTAGTAGGTAGGATGACACGTGTATGCTTATCATTTGTCGAGGTGAATAAAGTGGTTGAGACAGTAATGTACTTCGGGGCTAATTGAAGCCGACTTCTCTCTTCCTCGTATACGACTACGCTGACTGCATTTCAAAAAGATCTCGACGGTCGCTAAGATTGTCTCCGCCGATGCCGGAGTCCGACCTTGTATTCGAGTAGATAGACAACGAGATAAGTCTATCAAGATCGCTTCCGAGTCCAAATGAACTACTCCCGCCGAGTTCGGCTCAACCGACTCTCTCGCATACCGCTCCCGCCGAGTCCAAGATTACCGAGTCTTCTACACCGGTGCCGGGGCGTATAAGCTACCGAGCGCCTCGACCGGAGAGCAGAGTGTCTACCGAGTCCGAAACCCCGTAGACAAACAACATATACAACGGAATGGTTCACCAATCGATAGGGCTTTGGGATCTTCAAATCTTCGTACAAGTACAAAGCACAAGGCTACCGAGCTTAAGATCGCCGTCTAAGACCGAATCATTTCCCACTAAGAGTAACAAGGTGCGAGGACGGAATCATCACCCAACGATATACGCAATTGGAAGGATCTATTATGTTCCTCCGTGTTCCGGAGAGAAATACTATCTTAGATGTCTACTCAATATCGTACGAGGCCCAAGAAGCTACGACGAAATAAGATGCATTAATGGAGTCCAATATAATACATTTCGTGACGCTTCATACTCTTCGGGACTATTAGATGATCATAAGGAATATATCGACTGAATAACGGAGGCAAGTCATCGGGCCTCGGCTTATTCCTTAAGAAAACTTTTCGCAACATTATTGTGGTCTGATTCAATGTCAAGACCATAAATTGTTCGGAATGAATGTTGATGCATTTGTCCGACGACATTGCTTACTGCACAAAAACCGCGTTCCCAAATCAAGGTAAAAGTAATTACGAATCACTACAACAATTATTTATGTCCGGGTATTTTAACATAACTCTAAATTCTATTTGTGCAGATTCGACACTCGATGATACACGTATCAAATGCTACGCTTTAGCGGAGATTCGTAAAATACCGACGACTCTGAAGAAGTTTGCACGACTTTCCATCCATTCCTTTCCTGGACACTCGCTACTTTGAAAACTATCGAATAGCTTAATTTCGTATGAGCTACAGTATGATTGTGAGAGTCTACAACGAGAATATGCAACTTTTTTACAAAATTGTACAAATGAAGCAGAGACATGTACACGATACAATTTTAAACGCATGCCGAAACAACAGAGGAGGTATGTTCTTTGTGTATGGTTATGGAGGAACCGGAAAACCTTGTGTGGAAGGGACCGTCACCGCTTTACGCCGCAAAAAAATAGTTATCAATGTTGCATCCAAAGGAATAGCCTCTCTTTACCGTCGGGCGAAGAACCGCACATTCACGCTTTAGAATCCCGATTAACGCTACATCAAGATTCCATATGCAACATAAAACAAGACAACCCACTTGCGCAGCTTACTCATAAAAGCAAAACTCATAATTTGGGATGAAGCACCAACGACACACAAATATTACTCGAAGCATTCGACAAGAGCTTACATGATATAATGCGATTCCACAATACCTCGAGTTCCAACTCTCCATTTGGAGGCAAAGTAATTGTTCTAGGTGGTGATGTCGATGCATTCTACTACCATCGCCAAAGGCGACGACAAGACATCGCTCATGCTACAATCAATTCATCGTATCTTTGGAAGAATTGCACCGCCTTAAAACTAACAAAGAATATGAGAGTGAAGAGCACAGTGCACGAATGACGACTTACTCGAATCATCAAACTTCACGCAGAAGGCTAGCAAGTATTGGAGACGGAACCGCCGGAGGTACGAACGATGGTGAATCCACAACTGATATACCAAGGGATATGTTGCTTCGACTACTCAAGATCCAATAGAAGCAATCACAAAACATGTCTATTTAAGAGACAACAAAATAATCAATGATGCCGACTTTCTACAAGAACGAGCTATTTCGGCACCAACGCTGGATATAGTCGAACCCGCCAACCAATATGTAATATCATTAAGTGAAGGAGAAGGCCATAAATATTTAAGCTCGTACACTATATGCAAATCTATAGGATACGCCTTCCTTATTCCGAACATCCACACACCGTAATTCTTAAACACAATTAAATGCTCGAATACCTAATCACGAGCTATTTTTGAAAGCCGGAACCCTAAAGGATGCTTCTCCGAAACATCGATCACGCGAACGGTTTATGCAACGACACTAGGTTGGTAATTACCGGACTTGGACAAATCATGTACTCAAGCAAAAGTACTCACCGCCGAAATGCCGGAGATAAAGTTTTGATTCCAAGAATAACATTGACACCATCCGATGAAAGATTGCCGTTCAAATTTCAAAGACGCCAATTTCCACTTATTGTCTCCTATGCTATGACAATTAATAAAAGCTAAGGCCAATCACTAAACTGCGTTGGTTTACCGTTGAAGAAACCTCGTATTCGGGCCATGGCCGGTGTATGTCGCAGTTGTCACGCGTAACAAATCGCAACGGATTGAAGATCTTAATATGCGATGCTGAAGCCGCCAACCGTACATCCACCACGAACGTAGTATTCAAAGAAGTCTATCAAAACATATGAAAAAAGATTAAATTTCAATGTATATTATCTTACAAATGTGTTATATTACTCTAATCATTTCAATACTACGACTATTTTCCACCGCTTCGCACGTATTGACAAAAAAAAAATGTATATATTAATGCACAAATTAAAGATATTTGCCTATTTTAAACATAATTATTATTTTAAACTAAAATGAGTAAATTATTTTTTCGTACACATTAATATGGAAACATAATATTCCACCAACTAAAAAATATTTTATAATTATTTTACATATTTTTTCTATACTTTCCAACTTTTGAAATGTCATCTAATTTAAACTTATGATCTTTAGGTATAAGAGATTTATTATGTTATTGCCTTTAATTCATTTTTTTCAACCAACTATAAAAAAATATACAATTTGCCATTTATTTATTCCAAGCCCAGTTGAATAAGAAAAAAAAGCCCCCAAAACTTGATTTAAATATACAAATATCTAGCATCAAAATAATTACTTCAAACAATATAACTAAAATAATCAATATTTGCTTTACCCGTGCGTAGCACGGTGCTACCCTAGTATATATAGAAGCCGAGTGACTTTTGTTTTCAATCAATTGCAAATTTTCCGCTATTTACGATTTGCCATCAATTTAAAATTTTCCACTATTTACGATTTTGCCATCAATCTCAATTTTTCACTATTTACTATTTTTCCACCAATTTCAATTTACCCACTACTTACAAATTCACCGCCAATTTCATTTTTTTACTATTTATGAATTTGCCACTCAAATTACCCTTTTTCCAAAAAAATAATAATTCAATTTTCCACTATTTGCGAATTTGCCACCAATTTCAAATTTTCCACTATTTATAAATTTACCACAAATTTCAAATTTCCACTATTTGCGAATTTGCTACTCAAATTTGCATTTTCCCAAAAAAATAAATAAATCAATTTTCCACTATTTAAAGATATTTAAATAGTGTTATTAAATACCCATAATAAGTTATTTTAATTCATATAATTTTCTGAAATTAAATCCATTGAGAAATTATCATTTTGTTAAATAACAACTAATCTACTACTATAGAATATTATTTTTATATATAATTATAAATATATTATTTTAATGATTTTATTTGTAATATGGTTACTAAAGATAATTATATGTTCATTTTATTAACATATTATTTTATATATAACGAACATATGTTTAACCTATATATTAATGTATATAAATATATTAATATGATAGCTACTATAAAAATATGTTAATAAAGATCATATATATAGTTATAAATATAGTTATAACTATATAAATCATTTTAATAATATTTGTTAATTCCCATTATAATATTATTAAATGGGAATAAAAATATATTAATACAAAAATATATCATATAATTATCTTTAATGGACATTTGTAATACGTCGGCTTCAAAGTCTACTACAACTACTAATTTCATTGGTAATACTTTCACCTTTGGTACTTCTCGAATGAAATCACGCTGCCAAATGCTTACACGCTTTTACTTCCACACTTCGCAGAGGGTTCACTTCCCGCAGCCTTGCAAATTCTTGTTTTTGACATAACCAAAAGATAATATATAGATGATGACTTAATTGAATCATCAAACTTCACGCATTGGATATCAAGTATTGGAGATGGAATTGCCGGAGGTACGAACGATGGTGAATCCACAACCGATATACCAAGGGACATGCTGCTTCGACTACTCGAAAATCCAATAAAAGCAATCACAAAACATGTCTATTTAAGAGACAACAAAATAATCAACAATGCCGACTTTCTACAAGAGCGAGCTATTTTGGCACCAACGCTGGATATAGTCGAATCCGTCAACCAATATGTAATATCATTAAGTGAAGGAGAATGCCATACATATTTAAGTTCGTGATACTATGGGCAAATCTACGAGATACGCCTCCTTATTCCGTAACATCCACACACCGAATTCTTAAACACAATTAAATGCTCCGAATACCTAATCACGAGCTATTTTTGAAAGTGGGAACTCCAGGGATGCTTCTCCCGAACATCGATCACGCGAATGGTTTATGCAACGACACTAGGTTGGTAATTACCGACTTGGCGCCATGTACTGAAGCAAAAATACTCACCGACCGAAACACCCGGAGATAAAGTTTTGATTCCAAGAATAACATTGACACCATCCGATGAAAGACTCGCCGTTCAAATTTCAAATACGTCAATTTCCACTTATTGTCTCGTATGCTATGACAATTAATAAAAGCCAAGACCAATCACTAAACTACGCTGGTTTACCGTTGAAGAAACCTCGTATTCGCCACGGCCGCCAGATGTTACAAGACTCACGCGTAACAAATCGCAGCGGATTGAAGATCTTAATATGTGACAATGAAGTCGCCAACCGTACATCCACCACGAACGTAGTATTCAAAGAAGTCTATCAAAACATATGAAAAAAAGGATTAAATTTCAATGTGTATTAGCTTGCAAATGTTTTCTATTACCCTAATCATTTCAATACTACGACTATTTTCCACTATTTCGTACATATTAACAAAAAAATTGTACATATGATCTTTAGTTACAGGAGATTTATTATTTTTTTGGGTTTAATTCATTTTTTTCTATCAACTATAAAAAAATATATGCAATTTGCCACTTATTTATTCGAAGCCCCGTTGAATGAGAAAAAACCCCAAAACTTGTGTCAAACAATATAACTAAAATAATCAATATTTGCTTTACCTCGTGCGTAGCACGGCACGCACTAGTTCTAAATAATGCAAGAATAATAGTTATAGGGATGTCACTGCCGTTCCGAACTCATAAATATAGAGTTATTACTCCTTTATCTTCCCTTGTATAGATTAGAATTGATCTTAACTTAAATCTAATATCTAAATCCAACAATATTCTTATATAAGAAAGATAAATATTAAATAAAAAAATAGGATATCGGTTCGGCTCGGCTCGAACCATTCAAAATTCTTGAAACCGCGAACCGAACCGATTGTAAACGGTTCATAAGAAAATAAACCGAACCAAACCGCGAAGCCGAACCGAACCACATTTTTCGGCTTGGTTCGGTTCGGTCCGGATCGGGCTTCGTGTTCGGAGCGGAACTACTTACACCCCTACTCACAAGCATTAATAGAAAATTTTGAAGATAACTTTTGTACCCGAAATTTACTCTAAGAAATTTCGATGGTTATTCCTTCGTCCCCATAATATTCTTCTACTTATATTCAGAAAAAAAATTAAGAAATTGATTTTTGTGTGTAAATTATGTGGATTCAAATGATTTTTTTGTGATTTTTAGTTTGGTATTATTGGGACTAATCAATAGAAACTACAAAACTGTATTATTGGGATAGAGCGAGAATTATTTATTTTACCACTTACAATATGTACTTGCAACTTTAAAAGTTTAGTATGTATAAGATTCCACATTTTCTAGTTGAATAAAATTTTAACATCTAGTGTTAGTAAATTAAAGCTATGTATTAATTTGTTTGTTAATAAATGATTTGATATGGGTGAAATAAAATATGAAATATAGTCAATTTATAATTTTAACATGAACTTCAAACCTTGAGAATTAGCGCAACAATTTTTGAATTTTTGCAATTGAAGACGTGTAATTCTTCAATCTTTTTTTTTTTTTTTTGTAGTCGAAAAAATTAAAACGAATTTGTTTCACCGAGGTAGATACACGCTGGACACGAATGTCATATCTTTAAATTGGGACAACATCGCTTTGATGCAACGTCACATAAATTGTCACCTCAAAAATTCTTAATAGTGACATAATAAATAAAAGAACGACTCGACCTAAAAATACCGAAAATTAACCTCGAATCGAACGACTTCGTTTTGTACCGTCCATAGGCGTCTAACTTAACATTCTCGATAGCTAAAAAATTAAGGATTGGGGCATGCCTTCAATTGCAAAAAATTTAAAATTCGCACATTAATTTGCCGGGTCCGAAATTCTTGCTAAAATTACATAATTGACTATATTTCGTATTTTATTTTACTATTTTTTTAATTTATATGCTAAAAAGTTTTAAGCCACATTGATAATTATGCAAATAAAAAGTCTTGTCTATATCACATGCATACAATATGTTGGTGATCTCATCCCAATATGTGACAAATAATTTAATTGTGTATCAGAGGTAAGTAATTAATTACTGAAATAAGAAATCATAATATCGAATACTTCGGGTCGGGTACGTTGACCCAAGCACGGCCCCTTTTCCTAATTTCCTTCATCGCTACGAACATCCGCTCCGAGTTGCCAAGAACCTCAACTAAACTAGAGAATTCGGCAATTCGCCACTGTTACTTCTCATATTTACAGTTCATAAAGAAATCGCATATATTCTCTACGTCACATCCTCCATTTTCTTCCGGTACTTTAAATTTTTGCTGTGAGTAATTTCTGTCCGATAGAATTTCTAAGAAATTCTTTTCAATCTCTGCAGGAAGGTTAGAAAGTGCTGGAATCTGCTCGATCCGATCTGGACTTCTTAAATTATTTTCCTGGATTGATCGAACCTTGAAGTGAAGAGAGAGTGAAATGGGAATTGTATTTACGCGGCTGTTTTCGTCGCTGTTTGGGAATAAGGAAGCTCGGATCCTCGTCCTGGGGCTCGATAATGCTGGGAAAACTACCATTCTTTGTATGGATTAGTGATTTCCTGCTTCGCATTTGGCCGATTCGCTCATTTGTGATGATTCTGATATTCTTTTTGTTGTGATTTTTGTTTTTGCAGATCGGCTTCAGATGGGCGAAGTGGTCTCCACAATTCCAAGTAAGTTTTGCATTTGTTGCGTCGTCTTTCCTTCTGTATTATGAATCTATGATGATAATCAATTGCACTATTCGGACGGCCTTATTTCGTTAGCCTTGAACGTGGAAGAAAATGTATGAATGTGCGATTTGGATAATTGAATTTCTTTATGAGTAATCGTCATTTGAGCTCGTTCTCTTCTCCTAAGCTTATGTTTTGTATTGTTTCCTGTGTGTCCATGCCGCGTATTTTAACTGTATCGATTTGAAACTGATGGATTTTGTATAGATGGATGCATGCACACATTGTATTTCTCTTTGTTAACGTGTCATATTCTCTACAGCAATTGGGTTCAATGTGGAAACTGTTCAGTATAACAACATAAAGTTTCAGGTTTGGGATTTAGGTATGTTAATTCAAACTTCCTTTCTAAAACAATTTGTTGTATGTGTTTACGTGTAGCACTTATGTTATTTGCCTCGGATTTTCTGCATTTCTTTTCGTCAAATTAAAGGTATATCCTGTCATTTTTTTTTTCTGAAATTGAGCCTTGGAATTGTGATTATTATGTAGAAATGATGATTCATCATTACTGATCAGTTTGATTTGTTAGTAGTACCTGGGGATTCTAAGGACGACTTAGTTTTTTTGTATCATTCTCATTAGTTCCAAGATTTGAAAGGGAAAAAACCAGCATCTATTGAGTTGTTTCTATTTTAAATCAGTGGAAGGAGCTATTGATCATGGATGGCATAACTATTCTCAGAATTATCAGTGATCAACTGATTATATTAAAAGATTATATAATCCTAGAAGCAAATATTTCTCCTCCACTACTGCTACTATTGGTTCTCTATGTAATGTCCCAGATAGATTTTTGGAAGTTTCATATCATTATAAGTGGGTGCTGTAGACTCCTTGGAGTCGTTTGAATTATTAATTTTCTTTTAAAACATAAGAACAAATATTAAATAGTTCATAAGGAGTTCATTTTGTGAGGACCTTACTTGGAGGATCCACTCTATCGGCATGAGGCTCGATAATTAGTGTTAGTGTTGAAATCCCAGCAATGTTTTTCCTTTTCAGAAGATCTAAGTAGATGTGTTGTGTACTTTGGGATGTTGAATATAATCTTGTCTTGAGTCTTGAGAATTTGATTGAGATGCACCCCTTGGGTTTTCAAGGATTTTTGTACTGAATTCTTAGTAAGGTTGGATCAGGATGGGTATCTTCAGGTCTATACCTTACTATTTTTTCTTATTATTCTTTTTCTAGCAAGAAACAGAAGCAAAGAAACTTGCACCTGTTTTTCTTCTATTTTTTGGAGAGTGGTGGCATACGCTATGTACCCTCCAGCAATAAAAAAGAAAGAAATAGGACATATCACTCGGGAATTTAATATTGCATGTAAAACTAACAAAGAATGGTTTGATTTGTTTTAGAGAGTCATAATTAGTATTTTAACAGAGATTCTTTTGGCTGATGGCAGGTGGACAGACTAGTATCAGGTAACTGACTTAATTCTATTCTGGAACTTGTATCACATGACCCAGTTCATTTTTATGAAGTGATATACCTTCTTCTTAATTAGGCCATACTGGAGGTGCTATTTTCCTAACACGCAAGCTATAATATATGTTGTTGATTCAAGTGATACGGATAGACTGGTGGTTGCCAAAGAAGAATTTCATGCAATATTGCAGGTACTTTTGCTTTTGGTTCCATCTATACATTTTCCTATTTTATTTGATTATTCTACATAAACAACGTTTGGAAAAGAAAACGGCAAAGGTTCTCCAATTTTGCCAATTATGAGCTACAGTATGTCTAGTCCTAGGAATCCCAACGACATGTCATCTGGCCACCTACTATCACTTAATGTATTTTGTTCTTCTTCATTTCTAAATAGAACATGAAGTGAAACTGTTTGATTTCAAGTATGTTTCCTGCTGTTGATTGAGTAGGCATTCTCGAATTGGCTAATTTAAACAGTACACTGTAGTAAACTTAATTCACTCCCTTAAAAGTCTCCAGTCGTTCTTCTGCACTTAGTGCAATATGGTTGTTGTTACTGACTTGCTGTCTTGTCCTCTTTTACCACAAGGATCTAAATTAGACAGAAGATACTGTTGTGCCCCCAAAAAGCTCTGCCTGTTACATCCTTGCAACTGTAATTGCACATAACATCGGTTTTTGTAATTTTAAATGAATATGGCAGGAGATTTTTGTTATATCATCTTTGTAATTCTTTGTCTCTGGAGTTTGAAATGTATAAATATTAGGTTAGACAATATAAATCAGAATTTGGCTAGTTGAGTAAAAACTTCTTCTGTAGCAGCCTAGCCGCAATAGCACTGAAGATCTGTGTTGTCGCAACACTCTTCAGTCATATTGTGGTTAATTATATTCAGTCAACTGGGCCTGAAACTCAAGGTTTATTGAGTATTCTTTATTACTGAATGCTTTTGTAGTTCCCTGAAAATGGTAGTTCCCTTATTCTAAAATCATTCTTAATTCATCAAGGATTGGCCCAAATCTTTACAATTCGTTTTCATGCTCTTTTCATTGATTGAAAGCTTTTACATACTCTCTTTTTATGTTTTTTCTTCCCTTGATATTCATTTAAATCTCTTTTCAGGAGGAAGAGCTAAGAGGTGCTGTCGCCCTATTATTTGCAAACAAACAGGTATGTATAATTTTGTAATAATTCAATTTTTGTGTAGTTAACTGATTAGTATGGTAAAGATTGTAAGTAATGTTGTAGGCCATTTGCACCCACATGTAAAAATCTGTTTTCTCATGCTGGCTGGTTTACAGGACCTTCCTGGGGCTCTGGATGATGCTGCCGTAACTGAGGCATTAGAGCTACACAAGATCAAAAGCCGCCAATGGTCCATTTTTAAAACTTCTGCCATAAAAGGAGAAGGCCTTTTCGAGGGCTTGGACTGGTAAGCATAAATGTTTATCTATTTTCCATCTAAATATGTTTTTGTACTCTTGTATGTCTCAGTATTCCCGCCTGACATAGGTACTTAATTGGGAATTGTATCTGTTTCATTCTTCCCTTGAATTATGCAACCAGCAGGATTAGTACTCACCATGATTCCATATAGCTTCTATCTGTTATGATGCCCTTGCATTTCCATCATATGTCAGTTTTATCTTAGATCTTTATCTGTTTCATCATTCTATGAGGGTTAACCATTTGGTGTGTTTGTCGACTCACCTTGTTTCTGTCCATATTTCCATTTGAGCAGGTTAAGTAATACCCTAAAATCTGGAGGTAGTTGAATCATGAGACGAGAATGAGATAATTTTTGTGATTGTGCCAGTGCTGAGCTGAAGATTCCACAAGTCTGTAAATTACTGGTATGATTGTTAGCTTTACCTGTGTACTGATCAGATAGTTGATGTGAATTATTTTGTGAAATTTTACTTTTTTCTCATTCCAATATTCTGAACTCTTGTTCCCTTGCACTGCTATCTCTTTGCTAAGATAATTTGTATTTAGCATTCATCCTTTTTCTTATCTACATTAAGTAGAAGCATTGAAAATTCTATGGTTGATTGTTGAGCCTTATTGGCTTTTATTGATATTCTGAATATGTGAAAGATGAAGTTGCAAAAGACCATATTAGCTCGACTAGGTTGGACACAGTATTGAAGTACTACGTCAATGTCTTCCAAATTCTCCCTTCATATTTATTCTACTAAAAACCGTTTCTCATGTGCTAATGAATATTACTCCCTCCGTCCCATTCATAATGCTTGTTGGGTTTTCTGCATGTAGCCTAAGATAGTGGTGTAAATGTTAAAGTAGTGGTGTAAAAGTATAAAATAATGGGGTTTACTTATTTAAATGATTGCGTTCCACTCATTTCTTACCATTTTAGGTATGAGGCAGATATGAGTGGACAACCCGAAATGACATACATGACGATTTAATGGGACGAGAGGAGTACAAAAACTGAGTTCAGTTATGTAAAAGGACAAAAACGTAATTTTGAGAGTGGAATTTGAGATTCACTGAAGGAGTTTTACATGCAAAGTTTCTGAAAAATAGAAAATATTTTTTAGCCGAAAAATATAAATTTATTTATTTTCAAACAAACAATGTCATTGTTTGCCCTTTTTCCATCGGGAAGTTATTTTAATCGGGTTTTGTATGCCATGCAGAGTAGCGAGTAAATTTTCAAACTAATACTCCTTCAAACTTTAATTCCCAAAATAATATACTTTCAACTTTAATTCCCAAAATAGTACTATTATTTTTGCCACATAGATTGCCACATGTAAAATGTTATATTTATTTCTTTTTCTTTAGCTTCATATTTTCCAAATCCATAAATATTTTCCAAGTTGATTATCAATTATATTATTAAAATTATATTCTATATAACCAAAAGAGCAATTTCTTTAAAGAATAAAGTTTAAAAAGAATTCTTTAAAAATGAATATACTTATTTTTAGTAAAACAACAAATTTTGTTATTTAATAGACGAAAATCAATTTACATTACTATAAAACTTTGTTGTTTTTTTACATTTTTTAAAAATTACTTATATTACTATTATTATTATTATTATTATTATTATTATTATTATTATTATTATTATTATTATTAATTAGTGAAAATGTATGTTTCTACCCATTCCCATTAAAAAATACAATTCTACCCATCGACTATAATATAAGTTACCAAATATCCAATTTCACCAATTTGCCCCTCGCTTCCACTTGTTTTATATCGCTTGGACTAAGTAACTATCATCGAGTGCCGAGGGAGCCTACGGTGTCGCCGGTGCCCCACTAGTGCCGATTTACTAGACAAAGCGGCCAAATATTTATTCATAATAAAGATTCTCGACATTATTACCGGTGCCGATAGCCTACGACACGCCATTGGCATTGCGTTTCCGCATTCCCCCTATCTGGCCGTAAAAGTTGTTGACCGATAGAGAGAATAGATGTATCACTTAAAAAAAAATTAATTAATTATAGTGCCTAAGGGAGTCTAAGGATCCATCGACACCCTAATACACAATATGTAGATGTTTCGCATTCCCCCATCTACCGTAGAAATTGATGGCCGATAGAGGGAATAGATGTATCACTTGAAAAAAATAATAATAATTATAGTGCCTAAGGTGCCTATAGATCCATCGGCACTCAAAGGCACCATATGTAGATGTTTCCAACATTCCCTCTATCGGCCGTAGAAGTTGTTGGCCGATAGAGGAAATAGATGTATCACTTAAAAAAATAAAAATATAATAATAATAATAATAATAATAATAATAATAATAATAATAATAATAATAATAAAAATAGTGCCTAAGGGTGCATATGGATCCATCGGCACCGTAAGACACCATATGTAGATGTTTTCCAAGATTCCCTCTATCTGGCCGTAGAAGTTGCCGACCGATAGAGGGAATAAATGTATCATTTAAAAAAAAACATTAAAAATTAATTAGAGTGCCTAAGGGTGCCTATGGATCCATCGGCACCCTAAGGCATCATATGTAGATGTTTACAACATTTCCTCTATCGGCCGTAGAAGTTGCTAGCTGATAGAGAGAATAGATGTATCATTTAAAAAAAAACATTAAAAATTAATTAGAGTGCCTAAGGGTGCTTATGGATCCATCGGCACCCTAAGGCACCATATGTAGATGTTTCAAAGATTCCCCTCTATCGGCCGTAGAAGTTGCTGGCCGATAGAGGGAATAGATGTATCATTTAAACAAAAAAAATATTAAAAATTAATTAGAGTGTCTAAGGGTGCCTATGGATCCATCGGCACCCTAAGTCACCATACGTAGATGTTTCCAGCATTCCTTCTATCGGCAGTAGAAGTTGTTGGCCGATAGAGGGAATAGATGTATCACTTTAAAAAAAATAATAATTATTATAGTGCCTAAGGGTGCCGAGCTATTCATCGGGCGCCCTAAGGCACCAATTTTCTTTTTTCAAGAAGTGACGCCTCGACCGAATATATTCATGGCCGAGGGAGTAGACGTATTTAAAAATAAAATAAAATCGGATAACACAAGGCTTAAGGGTGCCTATGGATCCCTCGGCACCCTTAGGCACCCATATTAAATACTCCCTCCGTCCTATTGAGAAGCGTCTTGTTTTCCATTTCGGGAGTCCCATTGGAAGCGTCTTGTTTCTAAAAAAGGCAAGAATATGTGAATAATATTTAACTATCCAAAAGTCAAACAATATACACCACACATTATCATTTTCTTAACATCCGTGCCCATTGGAAACAAGACGCTTCCAATGGGACGGAGGGAGTACTATATATCAAATACAAACACGAATTACATAAAAATAAACACGAAGTACAAACATAGAAATGGAAATACAAATACTACACCGCTAACATTAGTACTACGGATAATTTAAGAGATTTCATCCATTATTTGATGTCCCAAAAAAAGACATTTCGGCCTTGTATGCCCTTGTTCGCCATAATAGCCGCATTTCTTCCGTGCACGACGCCTACGAGCGAGATGTGCTCGCTTCGCACTAGAAGGCCGACGACTAGTCCTAGTGTGTCCCACTTGCCGAGGAATTATTGGTGGGAGAACAACAATATCCTCAACCTCCCGTGGAACACCCCACTCATCCCGAGGAGATAATGAATTTATGACACCAACGTATATCTCCTTCCATGTGTTCGTGGTGTATAAGTAGTGGATATGATCATATAAATTTTCACACCGACTATAAAGAACGACAACAACATGATCGCAGCTGTAACAGTCCATCTCGCCATACACCACACTCACGTACTTCGTTCGGAGCCGAACCCTCCAATGTTGATCACCTTCTTCGACCTTTTATATGCCGAGAGTGACTTGCACAACCGTATACTTTCGAGCCGCATCCACTTCTTTCCACATTCTCATTTCCAAAGCCAATGTCAACCGATTATTTCTCGCATTTGCCTTTCCTCGGCGTTCATCGAACCAAACCTCAAGCATTTGTCGGATCGCCTCGAGCATAGCAATAATTAGAAGATGTCTAGCTTGTAGTAATCGAACAAAGGATCGACTCACAAGAACGCTCAATGTCGGTAGACTATAACGCCGACCTTTGTCGGATGTCGTTCATATATCGATGGAACTCGGTTCCCCGATACGCATATGCAAGCGCCATAGAACATTCCGAATCACCCAATCACCGTGTCGGGCAAGCTTGTTCGAGAGATGGTAGTTGCAAAGGCCATATTGCACATCCGGAAAAGGCTCTTACAACATTCGCTATACTTTTATGTTGGTCCGACACAATGACTAAACTCCGTCCTAAGAAATGCAACTTTCGTACGTAGCATAAACCACGCTCATGACACATCATTTTCGATCGGACCAACACCAAAAGCTAGTGGGAATATTTGTTCGTTCGCATCAAAAGTAGCAAATGAATAATATTCCCTTATTTCTCCCCTTAAGATGCGTTTCGGCCGACAACAATAACCTTCCGTAGATTATACATCCACGGTGCATACGATACACCTAGTGCAAAAAAAAAAAATGTAGGAACCGACTATCGTCACCAACATCGAGATCAATATATGTGTCGATTTGTCATTTCGAGCAAATGCGGCCTATTTAGGCAAAGTTGCCGAACGACTCGCATGTCCGCCGTAAATCATGGATACGGGCCGCATTGACGTGCTCGCAAGACAACACCATATGTCGTTTGAATTCCAAACTAATCCATCGATACGCCCCTAATATCCTTTTGGTTTCATTAACTTGCTTTGGCTACGCATTCTATGTGCAATATAAGCGACTACAATTTTAGCCCGTACATTTCTACAACCAAGGCCGTAACAAATCACCTAAACAAGTGTGATCCCGGCGAATGTAGTCACTTCCCGCATCGCTCGCCTCTACAGGCGCTCCGCAAAGCAAATGGACAATCTAGACACCGTCTCGCAAATATACTCCAATCGACCGCGCACGAGCGTTGAACTTTGAAATCGAACTCGTTTTCCAATATGGAATAGTGCCACCGTAGCATAAAGTTCGCCTTTTTTAAGAAAACATCAATCCTAATCGCAAATTCCCGCCCACAACATGATCCAAGTTCCAAGCCATTAGTGAATCGGATATATCAAGGGCACAACGAGACTAACCAATTGCTTGCCTCGCTTCCATATCGCTATATATGAAATCGTCCTCCGTGGGCCGGGCGGCTAATCG
Source organism: Lavandula angustifolia (assembly GCA_028984105.1). NCBI lineage: Eukaryota > Viridiplantae > Streptophyta > Magnoliopsida > Lamiales > Lamiaceae > Lavandula > Lavandula angustifolia. The sequence continues at coordinate 22,166,392 of CM054814.1, read as the reverse complement.
GGGACGAACAAAGACATAAGTCGGCTAATGCCACCCTCTCACCGGACCCATGCAACAAAATCGAAGCAAGCGAACAATTAATCAAAGCATCGGGAATATCTTCATCCTCATCATCCGATGATGATGAGTCGAGATGTGCCTCACGATCTTCATCGCCTCGACACGAACATCCCTTTGGGAATACTTCCGCATAGATTGCTTCCACTATCGTGCTCTCCAAACCAATTGACCTTGGAAAATTGAGGCTATGTATAGTCACTTAAATACCCTAGACACCTGGTATATTTTGGAATTTAAGTGCCTACAATATTCTTTGAGAATAAGTTACGGGCACATAGTTGCACCGTTAGGCCCGCCATAAGCACCGAAACCGTTAGAATAATATTTCAATCGAAAATTGAGGTCATGTATGGCACTTAAAGGCATAGCATGGACACTATGTGTATTTTCGAATTCAAGTGCCTATAATATTAATTGCAAAAAGGGCTCTCGACGGCATCTTTAGGAACGCCATAAGCACCGAACGTTTTAACAAAAAAAAATTATATTTCAATCGAAAATTGAAGCCATGTATAGGCACTTAAAAGCATGTATGGGCACTATGTGTATTTTCGAATTCAAGTGCCTAGAATATTCATTGAAAAAAACTATAGGCACTCCGTGACACCTTTAGGCACGCTATAAGCAGACCGATAGTTTTAACAAAAATAATATTTCAATCGAAAATTGAGGTCATGTATAGGCACTTAAAGGCATAGCGGGGGCACTATGTGTATTTTCGAATTCAAGTGCATAAAATATTAATTTTAAAAATTCTATAGGCACTCCGCGACACCTTCGTGCATGCTATATTCACCGGATGTTTTTACGGTAATAATATTTCAATTGAAAATTGAGGTCATGTATATGCACTTAAAGGCTTACCATGGGCACTATGTGTATTTTCGAATTCAAGTACCTATAATATTCATTGAAAAAAATTGTAAGCACGTAGCGGCACATTTAGGCTCCCCATAGGCACTACATATTCTTGCAAAAATAATATTTTAATCGAAAATTTAGGTCATGTATAGGCACTTAAAGGCGTGTCATGGGCACTATGTGTGTTTTTGAATTCAAATGCCTAGATTATTTATTGAAAATAAACTATAAGCATTCGGCGGCACTCTATCTAAGATTGGGTCGTTTTTAACAAAAAAATTATAATCCACTCTGAAATCAATCATCGCCGACGCAAACTACAAAGGAAACACTTGAATTGATGGCATGCTAATGAAAATCTGAGGGTATTTTGGTAATGTTGGGTTTTGTGTGGATATAACTTTAAGGAAAGGGTTCATTTGTGTTTTTTTTTACTAGAGGTGGCTATTTAAGCAAAGCTCCCACTATTATTATTATTATTATTATTATTATTATTATTATTATTATTATTATTATTAAGTATATAAGTCTAAGAGACGACATATCACATGATTTACATAGAAATTTCTTCGATGTTTTAATTTTTTTTTTATTATTTTGAGAATATCTATAATTTTTGTTACGAAATTCACATGATTTTCAAAAGAAAATATGTTTTTTTTCCAATAAAATCTTGGAAAAGAATTATTAATTGATATGAAATATTGTTTTAGAATAATAGTTTATCCATTTGGCAATCATGTATTTGAAAAAAGAAATTAAAATTACTTACCTTTCATGGGGCAAAAAAGATACTAGTTTGGGAATAAAAGTTAAAAGAGTATTATTTTGGAAATTAAAGTTTAAAAATGTACTAGTTTTGGGAATTCACCCCAGAGTAGCTAGGCTGGTGTTTGGTTATTGCAATGTGTGCGTGACTTCGGGATGATTAGGATGTGCAACATTATTACAAACCCCTCGTGATAAACGTGATCAACAACAACTAATATATCAAATGTTATTCCATTTTTCATTACTTTCCGGAAATAGTGTTTTTAATTTAACAAACATATTATGATTAACTTGTTTTCAAGTATATATGCACTCAATTAAGGGTTTCAATATTATTCTATGACCTATTGGCAGTTGGAAGAAACTTGATTCGGAAAATTTATATAGATTTTTTGAAATACCTAACTCATGTGGTAACGTACAAGATATTCCAAAATAATTTTGAATCATAACTTCACTATTCCAATGCTAGGGTAGAACCAAATATGAACACTTGTACAATTATCAAATTTTTTGAATTGCTTTTACAATTATATCAGGCCTTGTTAGTATTTCTATTTTCTATAAAATAAATAAGATCTTGAGTATTTTAAGGTGAGATATAAACCTTAGCTTGGTGTCAAGTTTTCCATTAATTAGGCCAAACTGCTCAACTGGAACAGCAATTTACGCATGTTAATAATTGATGCTATGATTGAATATTCGTGTGAGAGGAGTCTGATTTCTTAACCACTATTTTTTAAAATCATATTCTGTTTTGTTTTCTAATCAAAAGTAATATTTCACTCATTTGATTTATTTAACTTTTTTAATATGGGTTCAAATAGTAGTTTTTTTTCCTTCTTCTTAAGTTGGTTACACAGATAATTGATAATGCCCAATGTTTGGTCATGATGGTCACGTGTCTCATGTGTTTCAAATGTTACAAACAAAGGCAAGATTGAATTCAGAAATGTGAGACAGACGAATAATAGAATTTTTAAAAATGAGCTAAATGTGAATAATAGACTTTTTTGAGAAAGAAATAAAATAAAAATTAAAAAATTACAAATAGAAATTAATAGAAACAAATTTCCAGACAAATTGGTTACAAGGTGATAACCATACCTGCACGTCCCCTTATATCTGTCTATGAACAAATGTCAGATGAAAAGTAAGTAAGTTTCGCAAATAATCGTATTGTTGGATGAAGAAATAATCGCAAATAATCGTATTGTTGGACAAAGTTATCGAAATCGACAATTAAACACACTCATATATAAAATTTGTTATATTGAAAAACTATCACAGTGAGTTAAACATGATTAAATCAAATCAATAGATTATAGCATTTCAAATAATTGAGATGAGAACTATTCGTCGTTAATAATAATCAATGGTGATTAGATGCAAATCATGTGCTAACTCTAGATGAAAGTTCTAATTTCTATAAAATGCTCTGTTATTATGATATGAAAACTATTGTCACAGTATAACACATTGATCGGAATATAATTTTTCTAATATGTTGGGTACAACTAATAAAACAGCCATGCTTCCATTTGATTATCTTTTTTAGGACCAAGATAACTCCCAGAGCCCGATCATTAATAAAAAGTTAAATCTGAATCCAAATATCATAAGAACTGATAAATGTAATTTAATTATTTTCCTTTTATTTTATATATTTTTTGGCAAGACCACCGCACAACGGATTTGGCGAATTCAATGATCTCTAACGACCGGCATTTAAATTAAAAAAATTAAATTATAGAGGGCAATAAAATCGACAATGCTCCTTGAGCTCCCGCCGTACGTGGCCTATAAGATATTTTTTTGTTATTTTTTTTTTTTTGAAGCATTTGGTCAACACATTTGATAATCATATTCAAAATAAGTTTCTATACTTCTATGTTCACTTTATCAAAGTGGTAAATTCAGATTGTTAAAATAGTTAATTAATTATATTTTCAAAATACTCCAAATACGAGGTCGTTTCGATATGATATATTGCAGTTTGCAATGAAACTCAAACAACTTGCTCTTATATTTCATGTGTGATTTCTTGTTATTGCGTATGGCCTGAACTTATCAAGTGTGTATTTCAAATTTTTAGTAGCGCAATTGTGAACTCTTCTTCAAAAAAAAAAAAAAAAAAAAAAGGAAAAATAATATCTTGAACTACCAAAATTGACTTTTGATGGGGGCTAAAGAACTTAATTATGCTAGTGGCTAATTAGGTTTATATACATGACATGAAGATTTTCATTTAAGTAGGTGCATATAAAATTAATAACTAGAACTGCTATTTTGACTGACTTTCCTTACAACAATATATATAATTACTTAGACTAGTCTAGAATTTAAATACGTAGGTCTAATATATATTGGAAACTAATGTTAGGCAAGTTTTAGCCTTTTATGAGATTTCCATGACAATATAATCACTACATTGCCAAAACCCAATATAAATAGATTAGTTTGTAATTAATATAGCTGCCAATTTTACTTATTTTTTTTAAGCATCTATAGGCACATGTAACATCTTTTTTTCCCCTGATATTGATATAGGGCTATTGTCACCATCTTTTTCGATTTTCCAAACATTTTTTCTCTGTAATTAGGATACCCTACAAAATTTGTGGGAAATTTCGCTCGATGTAGCTGTTCGACATTGTCATGAGGCGAGTTTGTCTACCACGTCCAACAAAATTGTATTGGATGTTCTAATAATGGTAAGAAGATATTAAAGCGTCAAAAAAATATGTTTAAAACTGAAACACAATTAATTGCAATAATATTATAGATTAAAATGTATTTCTCTCGAAATATCCATATGACTATACGATTATTCGTGATAAACAATAATACTACTTTTTAGTTGCGGCCACGTATATATTTTGAAAATAAAATTCTGAAGGAATTAGATGAGATCTGGAGTGATTTTAGATAGTAATATAAGAATATTTTAGTAAACTATTTGATAAAGTACTTCTTATAGTTACCGGTGAGTCTAATTCATATTATACAACTTATGTTCCGCTTTGGCGCCCACCCGGACAACCAATTTTTGACCCGTATTTCGTTCGCTTTTGCGTATTTCCCGCACCGATGTGGCGATAACGAGATGCCGAGGTTGCGGTACACGACTTTAGGGATTAAAAGGGCCGAATTCGGACGGAAATTGTGGAAGGAAGGTGGATGATAAGAAAAATAAAAGATATGCAAAGAATTGGATATGATTTATCTAATTAATATATTTCCATATCGGATAAGGAAAATCGACTTCTACAAGGAAAGGGAGACAATTATATATAAGGGAGAGAGACGGACGAAAAGGGGGGCATCTTTTATCATCTTGACACCATTCGATCTAAGAGACAAGAAGGAGCAACCGAGATTGGAGAATTTACCGTTTATTTTAGTTCGCATTTGGAGACACAAACACAAACACAAACACAAACGAATTCGTGAGACTTAGGCTTTAATAATTAATCACTTAGGTTCCAAATTAGTCTTGGTTAATTAATTGAATTAGTTAATTTAGGCTTGATCACCCTAGGTTAATTTAATTCATAACTAATTTAGTACTTCCATCGTTTCTCGTAGGATTAGACTAAATAAGTAGCATAATTGTTCTTGAACAATATGATTAATTTGGTAGGAGATTATTTGATGCACACCATATAATTAGGCTCCTAATTGGGTTCCCTTAGTTCTTATTACCGATTAGATTTAAATCTATTGACTGCCCACCAACATAGGTTGCATCTAATTTAGAGAAGTAGTCGCTTCATTGCCCACCACTCCGAAAATCGAACAATTAAAGGGGGAAGGAAGGATGTGGCGCTTTAATTACTGCTTCTACAACCAATTGATTTAAAGGGATTAATTTATCTTAAGTGGTCGATGATCGATCAGTGTGCGTGAATCATCTTGGCTGACCCATTTTCTTTGCTTATGTTTATTCGCATTTTTATTCTTGCTTCTTACTTACTTGTTTTTTGGATTTAGAAAAACCCTTAGGCAATGTTGTCGCTAAGCAACCTCATAGATTAATAGGAATTTAATGTTAAAATATCCGTTCCCCCTGTTCATACATGTTTGCTATACTAATCTATGTTCTAAAATTTTGTAGGTTTATTTGGTGAAAACAACGATCACCAAATCGGTGCCGTCCACGGGGAGCGTGTTACTTTTAGCTTATTTTCTTTTGATCTTTTGTAGCTTTTTCAAGTCTGGCATGATGCAAGGTGTCTTCCCGTCCTTTCTACACTTTGATCCGAAAATTGAAAAGACTGCAAAAAGGAATAGGAAGGCGATAAAGCCGCAAAAGCAACAAGTTCTACCGTAGGAAGAAACTCGCTCTAACCGCCCGTATAGAGGACATGGCGTAAGCCGGTGACAATCTAAACCATCGAAACTCAAGGTAAACCGCTCCGATCGGCCATGCGGACCACTCTAGCGTAAGAGAGCAGCTCTAGTCTCAAGAAGAAGTCAGGGCCGACGAAGAGGGAGCCAATCAAGAAGAATTCAGTTCGAGAATGGGGAGAGGACCTGCCGGACCAATTCACATAATCACTAGTGAGCGTATCGAAGTGAAACTCAATTTGGTCGCGACATGTCCAAAATTCTATGGAAAGCTAAATGAAAATCCTTTCTCTTTCTGGAGGGATTCAAATCAAGTTTGCGACTTGGATGAAGTGGGTCATTTGGATGCCAAACTTAAAGCATTCCCCTTCACTCTAAGACGAGCTCGGGCATGGTTTTCCTGGACTTCTCACCTTGGTTGATTACATACATGGGCTTGGGATGCGTCGAGATATTTTTAGACAAATACTTCCCTCAATCAAAGACCAATGTTGTTGGGAGATGATTCAGTCTTCACAAATTTGCTAAGACATAACTCTACAACTCGCCATGTGCTCGAATATTTACTCTAAGATTTGAAGATCCCAAAACCTCTATCTCAAGGATTAACCATTCCAAAGTCTGAAACCTGCTATGTTCCGTCTCTAAGGTTTCGCATCAGTAGACACTCTTCATCCGGTTCAAGCGCCGCGGTGATTATTCCTCGCCGCACTGGTAAATAGAAGACTCAACGATACTCGACTCAACAGAGCAAGATATCAAGAGGAGTCGCCGGAACCAACTCAACAGGAGTAGTTCACCGAACTCCCGAGTTGATCTTCGGCAGGAGCCGACTCAAGGAGCATGCTAACGAATAAATATCGACTCAACAACGGCCGGCCGATGCCTTCTGACCGTCGATTCTCCTCAAAGTCAAATCGCCGAGTCAATATGAGGAAGAGAGAAGTCAGGCTTCGTATCTTCTTGAAGTCTCCGCGCCTCACCTACTTTCCGAACCTCGATTCACGATTAGCAGCACCTAACCTGTCATCTTTCGATTAAAGCCTGCAAGCCAACAACTTTCCGTAAATGGAGGGAAAGGACACCGCAACCATACTTCGAAGAGTCGTTAGGCTACCCAAAAGAGAGAGACACAAGGACCGTCGTCTCCAACGGATCTATCTCGCCTCTACTCTATAAATGAGGGATATAATTCAAATTGAAGCACACGAACATACGAGTGAACCAACGAGCACACAAGCAACCGGAAACGTAGAGCATTAAAAGAGCAACTCAAAAACGCCTTAAGTCCTTCAACAAGTAGTTCGAATAAGTAATCTCCCAAGTGAAGATGACATACTTGCTCATAGGAACCGCTAAACCTAGAATTATACTATTTCTAGTATCCAAGTAATCGAACACGAACCCCAATTCATACTTGGCCGTTCACGCTTCTAGAAGCCACTTTGTCGCTCCCTATCCCTCTAACCTAAGCTCACCTGTTCATATCTATAGCTTAGACGAAGGAGTTCATATCTCTGAATTGATCCTTATTGTAAAGGACTCCTTCCATAGTTGGAGAGTTTTTCAAACACCTCCTAGTTTGATACCCTCAAACCGAGACTTGCTCGCATAAATCTCAAGACCAGTTTGTCCAAACAGAGGCAAACCGACCGAGACTATCTCTCAAGATAATACATAGCCTCCTCGATCTTTCCTGGGCATGTGAACGAGGATTCCGTTGATCCGAACCACTTTAAAAATCGCATGTGTTGCGGTAGTTCGTTATTTACCAAGTTGCATTGATTATCAGGCATACCGAAAATATCTTTAAAATCATTCAACTGAGTTTCAACAAGCCTAATCGATCGCACTAAAAATCCCGAAATCGTTTTGATAAAAAAACGTTTTCCTTAACTCAACCGACTCGTGGGCCTACACATTTCCGCACTACTTATCTCGAATCCGGCATCGATTTCGACTCTAGTCGCAAACGGCCCCGCAAAAAGCTTCGCCACTCGCCACGCGATGAATGAACTTTATTTGGTCTCATTGAATTTGTTCGCACGCCACTCTCCCGAAAAGGACTGCTCGCTTTAAAGTCGAGAAACCGGTTTTCTGTGTATTCACCCCCCTCTACACCCTTAACGCTACTCTCTGGGACCAACAATTGGTATCCGGAGCAGAGTTCTCTAAGACTGCTTGTTACATTCTCAAACCGGTCTACTTGAACGGATCCGAAAACGCTTCATCGCATATCATTCTTCATTCATATCATTATTCACTACATGCCTGATACGTCAGAATCGTGATGGTACCCATGTTCTTAGTAGAGAACTATGGAGTATGGCGGGTCAATAGAGGCACATCTGACTTCCCCTCCACGACAAAGATAACGTGAGGTTCTCAGAGGACTGACCTATTGTTCCAATGGTTGATAGCGTAAGGGACTCCAAGACCAAGCGGAGGAGGAATGGGCTTAACCGGAAGAAGATCCCCAAAGATAGAAGTCTCTTCACCCCTCGAGGAGAAGAAGCTTCACAACTTAGACCGAGTCGCCGTAAACGCCATACCTGACCACTCGAGCGATTCCTATCTCTAAGAGTTCAGGATCGCAAAGTCCGCAGCAATGAACTCGGGACGTTTCAGCACTACCGAGCCGGGGACTAACGATGATCAAAGCGAATAAACTTACGCTGGAACTCCGTAAGCCGGTCGAGACTCCGTCTCTCATGCCCTAGCGTCCGCATTGAAGATCTCAAAGTCGATTCACTGGATCTGATGAACTCTATCAACCCAAGGCCGGGAAAGACATTCTCCAACCGAGAGATTTAATCTCTAGCACACAACTGAACGAAGTACACTGATAGTTACGTATTGCTAGAGATTCATCTCTCGGTTGGAGAATGTCTTTCCCAGCCCGTTGATAGAGTTCATCAGATCCGTGAATCTGACTTTGAGATCTTCAATGGAGTCACTAGGCATGAGAGACAGTCTCTCCAGCTTCTGAAGTTCCAAGCGTAAGTTTATTCGCTGTGATCATCCGAGTCCCCGACTCATAGTGCTAGAGCATCCTGCAGTTCATTTGCGGACTTGCGGCCTCCCGAACTCTTCCGAGATAGGAATCGCCTCGGGAGTGGCCGAGCATGGGCGTTTCGGTGACTCGCTCTAAGTTGTAGCTTCTTCTCCTCAGGGGTGAAGAGACTTCTATCTTTGGGGATCTTCTTCCCGGTCACCATTCCTCCTCCTTGTGCTAGAGTCGGCTACGACGCTATCAACCATTGGAACACAATTAGGTCCGCCCTTCTAGAACCTCGTTATGTCGTCAGGAGAGAGGTCGATGTGCCTCTATTCTCGACCCGCCATACTCCCATAGTTCTCTACTAAGAACATGGGTACCATCTCGATTCCCTCGACACATATCGGACATAGTGAATAATGATAATGAATGAAGAATGATATGCAAAGAAAACGCTTTTTCGGATCCGTTCAAGTAGACCGCGTTTCAATCAACAAGAGTCTTAGAGAACTCCCCGCCGATACCAATTGTTGGTCCCGAGAGTAACGTTCAGTGTAGAGGGGGGAGTGAATACACTGAAAACCGAGTTTCTCAACTTTAAACGCGCAATGTCCTTTTCGGAGAGTGACGTACCGAACAAATTCAGCAGACCAAATAAGCCGTTCTAAATCGCGTGGCCGCAGTGACCGAGCTTTACCGAGGCCCGCTAGCTGACTCAGAGTCGAATTCCGCACCGTTCGTATAAGTAGTGCGGAAATGTGTAGGCCCAAATTCAGTTGAAGTTAAGGAAAACGTTTTATCAAAAACAAGCTTTCGATTTTAGTGCAATCGATTAGTCTTGTTGAAACTCGATTGAATGATTTTAAAGATATTTTCAAGGTATGCGCGTCAATCAATGCAACAAGAATAACGAACACGTGAACAAATTGCAATTTTTTAAAGTGGTTCGGATCCAACAATCCTACGTCCACCGTCCGTAAAGATCGGGAGGCTATGTATTATACTCGAGATAGTCTCGGTCGGTTTGTATTACCGGACAAACACTCAGTCTTGAGATTTATACTGAGCAAGTCTCGCTTTAGAGGGTATCAAACTAAAGTGTTTGAAAAACTCTCCAACTATGAAGGAGTCCTTTACAATAAGGATCAATTCGTGATATGAACTCCTTCATCTAAGCTATAAAGATATGAACAGTGAGCTTAGGTTAGAGGGATGGGAACGACAAAGTGGCTTCTAGAGCGACGAACGGCCAAGTATGGACTTGGGTTCGTGTTCGGGGTTGTTTGGATACTTAGAGGTCGTATAGTTCCGGGTTCACTTGGTTCCCTATGAGCAAGGTATGTCATCTTTCACCGGAGATTACTTATTCGAACTACTTGCCGAAGACTTAAGACGTTTTGAGTTGCTCTTTTAATGCTCTACGTTTGCAGTTGCTTGTGTGCTCGTTGGTTCACTCGTATGTTCGTGTGCTTCAATTTGAATTATATCCTCTATTTATAGAGTAGAGGCAAGGATAGATCCGTTGGAGATGACGGTCCTATGTCTCTCTCTCTTTTGGGTAGCTAACGACTCTTTCGAAGTATGGTTGCGGTGTCCTTTCCCTCCATTTCGAAAGTTGTTGGCTTGCAGCTTTAATCGTAAAGATGACTTAAGTTGTCGCTTGTCATTGGTCGAGGTTCAGAAAGTAGGTGAGACGAACGTAGACTTCAAGAAGATCTCGAAGCTGACTTCTCTCTTCCTCGTAGGCCTCTCGCCGATTTGACTTAGAGAATCCGACGAGTCGGAAAAGACTCGTCCAACCGTTGTTGAGTTCGATATTTATTCGTAGCATGCTCCCCGCCGAGCCGGCTCTACCGAAGATCAACTCGAGTTCAAGTGAACTACTCCCTGTTGAGTTCGGTTCCACCGACTCCTTTGCATATCGTCCTCTGTTGAGTCCAAGATCACTGAAGTCTTCTATTACGGCACCGGCGAGTGCACATCTGCGGCGCCCCGAACCGGGATGAAGAGTGTCTACTGAGTCCGAAACCTTAGAGACGCAATATAACAGGTTACAACTTGAATGGTTCATCAGCCAAGATAGGTTTTGGGATCTTCAAATCTTCATGAAATTTTCGAGCACATAGGCTACCGAGTTATGTCTCAACTGTTTGTGAGAAGATCTGAATCATCTCCCAACAACATTGGTCTTTGATTGAGGGAAGTATTTGTCTAAAATATATCGACGCATCCGAGCCCATGTAGTAATCGACCAAGGTCAAAGTCCGAAAAACCATGCACGAGCTTCGTCTTCAAGAGTGAAGGGAATGCTTTAAGTTTGGAAAGCATCCAAATGACCCCGCCATACAAGTCGCAAACTTGATTGAATCCCTCCAAGAAAGAGAAAGGATTTTCATTTAGCTTTCCATAGAATTTTGGACATGTCGCGACCAAATTCGGTTCCACGTCGATCCGCTCACTAGTGATTATGCTGAATTGGGTCCTGCAGGGTCCTCTCCCGGTTTCTCGAACCCGAATTCTTCTTCAGATGGCTCCCTCTTCGTCGGCCTCTGACTTCTTCTTCGTAATCTGAACCGCGCTCTCTTCAGAGAGTGGTCCGCTGGCGCCGGAGCGGTTACGCCGGTTCCGGTGGTTCGTCACCGGCCTTAACACGTTATGTCCTCTATCCGGGCGATTGAAGCGCGTTTCTTCCTACGGTAGAACTTGTTGCTTTTGGAACCTTTGTCGCCTTCCTATTCCTTTTTGCGCTCTTTTTCAATTTCCGGATCAAAGTGTAGAAAAGGACGGGAAGACCCTGCTCATGCAACACTTAAAAAGCACAAAAGATCAAAAGAAAAATAAGCTAAAAGTAACACCGCTCCCCGCAACGGCACCCATTTGGTGATCGTTGTTTTCACCAAATAAATCCTACAAAATGCTAGAACATAGATTAGTATAGCAAACATGTATCGAACACAGGAACAAGATATTTTAACATTAAATTCCTATTAATCTATGAGGTTGCTTAAGCGACCACGCAATTCTTGGGGGTGTTTCTAAATCCTAAAACAAGTAAGTAAAAAGGCGAATAAAAATGCGAATAAACATAAGCAAAGAAAATGGGTCCACAAGATGATTCACGCACACACAATCGATCATCGACACTAAAGATAAATTAATCCCTTTAAATCAATTAGTTGTAGAACGCCGTAATTAAACCTGACACATCCTTCATCCCCCCTTAATTATTCGGTACTGCTCGTGGTGGGCAATGAAACGACTACTTCTCTAAATTAGATGCAACCTATGTTGGTGGGCAATCAATAGATTTAAATCTAATCGTTAATAAGAACTAAGGGAACCCAAATTAGGAGCTTTAATTATATGGTGTGCATCTAATAATCTCCTACCAAATTAATCATATTGTTCTAAGAACAATTATGCTACTTATTTAGTCTAATCCTACGAGAAACGATGGAAGTACTAAATTAGTTATGAATTAAATTAACCTAGGGTGATCAAGCCTAAATTAACTAATTCAATTAATTAACCAAGACTAATTTGGAACCTAAGTGATTAATTATTAAAGCTTTAAGTCTCACGAATTGTTTGTGTTTGTGTTTGTGTTTGTGTCTCCAAATGCGAACTAAAATAAACGGTAAATTCTCCAACTCGGTTTGCTCCTTCTTGTCTCTTCGTCCGAATGGTGTCAAGATGATAAAAGATGCCCCCCTTTTCGTCCGTCTCTCTCCCTTATATATAATTGTCTCCCTTTCCTTGTAGAAGTCGATTTTCCTTATCCGATATGGAAATATATTAATTGGGATAAATCATATCCAATTCTTTGCATATCTTTTTATTTTTCTTATCATCCACCTTCCTTCCACAATTTCCGTCCGAATTGGGCCCTTTTAATCCTAAATTCGTGTACCGTAACCTCAGCATCTCGTTATCGCCACATCGGTGCGGAAATCGCAAAACCGAACAGGGAAATACGGTCCAACTTGTCCGGTGGGCGCCAAAACATGAACATAATTTGTATAATATGAATTAGACTCTTACCGTATTAACTATAAGAAGTACTTTATCAAATAGTTTACTAAAATATTCTTATATTACTATCTAAAATCACTCCAGATCTCATCTAATTCCTTCAGAATTTTATTTTCAAAATATATACGTGGCCGCAACTAAAAAGTAGTATTATTGTTTATCACGAATAATCGTATAGTCATATGGATATTTCGAGAGAAATACATTTTAATCTATAGTATTATTGCAATTAATTGTGTTTTCAGTTTTAAACATATTTTTTGACGCTTTAATATCTTCTTACCATTATTAGAACATCCAATACAATTTTGTTGGACGTGGTAGACAAACTCGCCTCATGACAATGTCGAACAGCTACATCGAGCGAAATTTCCCACAAATTTTGTAGGGTATCCTAATTACAGAGAAAAAATGTTTGGAAAATCGAAAAGATGGTGACAATAGCCCTATATCAATATCAGGGGGAAAAAAAGATGTTACATGTGCCTATAGATGCTTAAAAATAAGTAAAATTGACGGCTATATTAATTACAAACTAATCTATTTATATTGGGTTTTGGCAATGTAGTGATTATATTGTCATGGAAATCTCATAAAAGGCTAAAACTTGCCTAACATTAGTTTCCAATATATATTAGACCTACGTATTTAAATTCTAGACTAGTCTAAGTAATTATATATATTGTTGTAAGGGAAAGTCAGTCAAAATAGCAGTTCTAGTTATTAATTTTATATGCACCTACTTAAATGAAAATCTTCATGTCATGTATATAAACCTAATTAGCCACTAGCATAATTAAGTTCTTTAGCCCCCATCAAAAGTCAATTTTGGTAGTTCAAGATATTATTTTCTTTTTTTTTTTTTTTTTTTTTTTGAAGAAGAGTTCACAATTGCGCTACTAAAAATTTGAAATACACACTTGATAAGTTCAGGCCATACGCAATAACAAGAAATCACACATGAAATATAAGAGCAAGTTGTTTGAGTTTCATTGCAAACTGCAATATATCATATCGAAACGACCTCGTATTTGGAGTATTTTGAAAATATAATTAATTAACCTATTTTAACAATCTGAATTTACCACTTTGATAAAGTGAACATAGAAGTATAGAAACTTATTTTTGAATATGATTATCAAATGTGTTGACCAAATGCTTCAAAAAAATATAAAAAAATATCTATAGGCCACGTACGGCGGGAGCTCAAGGGCATTGTCGATTTTATTGCCCTCTATAATTTAATTTTTTTTAATTTAAATGCCGGTCGTTAGAGATCATTGAATTCGCCAAATCCGTTGTGCGGTGGTCTTGCCAAAAAATATATAAAATAAAAGGAAAATAATTAAATTACATTTATCAGTTCTTATGATATTTGGATTCAGATTTAACTTTTTATTAATGATCGGGCTCTGGGAGTTATCTTGGTCCTAAAAAAGATAATCAAATGGAAGCATGGCTGTTTTATTAGTTGTACCCAACATATTAGAAAAATTATATTCCGATCAATGTGTTATACTGTGACAATAGTTTTCATATCATAATAACAGAGCATTTTATAGAAATTAGAACTTTCATCTAGAGTTAGCACATGATTTGCATCTAATCACCATTGATTATTATTAACGACGAATAGTTCTCATCTCAATTATTTGAAATGCTATAATCTATTGATTTGATTTAATCATGTTTAACTCACTGTGATAGTTTTTCAATATAACAAATTTTATATATGAGTGTGTTTAATTGTCGATTTCGATAACTTTGTCCAACAATACGATTATTTGCGATTATTTCTTCATCCAACAATACGATTATTTGCGAAACTTACTTACTTTTCATCTGACATTTGTTCATAGACAGATATAAGGGGACGTGCAGGTATGGTTATCACCTTGTAACCAATTTGTCTGGAAATTTGTTTCTATTAATTTCTATTTGTAATTTTTTAATTTTTATTTTATTTCTTTCTCAAAAAGTCTATTATTCACATTTAGCTCATTTTTAAAATTCTATTATTCGTCTGTCTCACATTTCTGAATTCAATCTTGCCTTTGTTTGTAACATTTGAAACACATGAGACACGTGACCATCATGACCAAACATTGGGCATTATCAATTATCTGTGTAACCAACTTAAGAAGAAGGAAAAAACTACTATTTGAACCCATATTAAAAAAGTTAAATAAATCAAATGAGTGAAATATTACTTTTGATTAGAAAACAAAACAGAATATGATTTTAAAAAATAGTGGTTAAGAAATCAGACTCCTCTCACACGAATATTCAATCATAGCATCAATTATTAACATGCGTAAATTGCTGTTCCAGTTGAGCAGTTTGGCCTAATTAATGGAAAACTTGACACCAAGCTAAGGTTTATATCTCACCTTAAAATACTCAAGATCTTATTTATTTTATAGAAAATAGAAATACTAACAAGGCCTGATATAATTGTAAAAGCAATTCAAAAAAATTTGATAATTGTACAAGTGTTCATATTTGGTTCTACCCTAGCATTGGAATAGTGAAGTTATGATTCAAAATTATTTTGGAATATCTTGTACGTTACCACATGAGTTAGGTATTTCAAAAAATCTATATAAATTTTCCGAATCAAGTTTCTTCCAACTGCCAATAGGTCATAGAATAATATTGAAACCCTTAATTGAGTGCATATATACTTGAAAACAAGTTAATCATAATATGTTTGTTAAATTAAAAACACTATTTCCGGAAAGTAATGAAAAATGGAATAACATTTGATATATTAGTTGTTGTTGATCACGTTTATCACGAGGGGTTTGTAATAATGTTGCACATCCTAATCATCCCGAAGTCACGCACGCATTGCAATAACCAAACACCAGCTAGCTACTCTGGGGTGAATTCCCAAAACTAGTACATTTTTAAACTTTAATTTCCAAAATAATACTCTTTTAACTTTTATTCCCAAACTAGTATCTTTTTTTGCCCCATGAAAGGTAAGTAATTTTAATTTCTTTTTTCAAATACATGATTGCCAAATGGATAAACTATTATTCTAAAACAATATTTCATATCAATTAATAATTCTTTTTCCAAGATTTTATTGGAAAAAAAACATATTTTCTTTTGAAAATCATGTGAATTTCGTAACAAAAATTATAGATATTCTCAAAATAATAAAAAAAAATTAAAACATCGAAGAAATTTCTATGTAAATCATGTGATATGTCGTCTCTTAGACTTATATACTTAATAATAATAATAATAATAATAATAATAATAATAATAATAATAATAATAATAGTGGGAGCTTTGCTTAAATAGCCACCTCTAGTAAAAAAAAACACAAATGAACCCTTTCCTTAAAGTTATATCCACACAAAAACCCAACATTACCAAAATACCCCCGATTTTCATTAGCATGCCATCAATTCAAGTGTTTCCTTTGTAGTTTGCGTCGCCAAGATGATTGATTTCCGAGTGGATTATAATTTTTTGTTAAAAAGACCAATGCCGATAGTGCCGCCGAATGCTTATAGTTTATTTTCAATAAATAATCTAGGCATTTGAATTCAAAAACACACATAGTGCCCATGACACGCCTTTAAGTGCCTATACATGACCTAAATTTTCGATTAAAATATTATTTTTGCAAGAATATGTAGTGCCCATGGGAGCCTAAATGTGCCGCTACGCTGCTTACAATTTTTTTTCAATGAATATTATAGGTACTTGAATTCGAAAATACACATAGTGCCCATGGTAAGCCTTTAAGTGCATATACATGACCTCAATTTTCAATTGAAATATTATTACCGTAAAAACATCCAAAGTGAATATAGCATGCCTCGAAGGTGTCGTGGAGTGCCTATAGAATTTTTAAAATTAATATTTTATGCACTTGAATTCTAAAAAATACACATAGTGCCCCCGCTATGCCTTTAAGTGCCTATACATGACCTCAATTTTCGATTGAAATATTATTTTTGTTAAAACTATCAATGCTTATAGCGTGCCTAAAGGTGTCACTGAAAGTGCCTATAGTTTTTTTTCAATGAATATTCTGGGCACTTGAATTCGAAAATACACATAAAGTGCCCATACATGCTTTTAAGTGCCTATACATGGCTTCAATTTTCGATTGAAATATAATTTTTTGTTAAAACGTTCAATGCTTTATGGCGTTCCTAAAGATGCCGCCGAGAGCCTTTTTTGCAATTAATATTATAGGCACTTGAATTCAAAATACACATAGTGTCCATGCTATGCCTTTCAAGTGCCATACATACGACCCTCAATTTTCGATTGAAATATTATTCTAACGCTTTCATGCTTATGGCGGGCCTAACGGTGCAACTATGTGCCTCGTAACTTATTCTCAAAGAATATTGTAGGCACTTAAATTCCAAAATATACACAATGTCTAGTGGTATTTAAGTGACTATACATAGCCTCAATTTTCCAAGGTCCAAATTGGTTTGGAGAGCACGATAGTGGAAGCAATCTATCTGGAAGTATTCCCAAAAAGGGATGTTCGTGTCGAGACCGATGAAGATCGTGAGGCACATCTCGACTCATCATCATCGGATGATGAGGATGAAGATATTCCCCGATGCTTTGATTAATTGTTCGCTTCGCCGATTTTGTTGTACGGGTCCAGCCGAGAGGGGTGGCATTAGCCAACTTATGTCTTTGTTCGTCCCAATTAACCGCCCCAAAGACGGAGGACGATTTCATATATAGCAATATGGAAGCAAAGAAGCAATTGGTTAGTCTCAATTGTGCCCTCCCGATATATCCGATTCACCAACGGCTTGGAACTTGGATCATGTTGTGGGCGGGAATTTGCGATTGGGATTGATGTTTTTCTTAAAAGACGAACTTTATGCTACAGCGGCACTATTCCATATTGGGAAAACAGAGCTGATTTCAAAGTTCAACGCTCGTGCGCGATTCCGATTGGAGTATATTTGCGAGACGGTGTCTAGATTGTCCATTTGCTTTGGCGGGCACACCGTAGGCGAGCAAGATCGGGAAGTGACTACATTCCGCCAGGGGATCACACTTGTTTAGGTGATTTGTCTCGCCTTGGTTGTAGAAATGTACGGGCTAAAATTGTAGTCGCTTATATTGCACATAGAATGCGTAGCCAAAGCAAGTTAATGAAACCAAAGGATATTAGGGCGTATCTCGATGGATTAGTTTGGAATTCAAACGACATATGGTGTTGTCTTGCGAGCACGCAATGCAAACATATCCATGATTTACGGCGGACATGCAGAGTCATTCAAAGAACCTCGCCTAAATAGCCGCATTTGCTCGAAATGACAAATCCCGACACATATATTGATCTCGATGTTGGTGACGATAGTCGGTCCTACATTTTTTTTGCACTAGGTGTATCGTATGCACCGTGGGCCGTATAATCTACTGGAAGGTTATTGTTGTCGACTTAAACGCATCTTAAGGGGAGAAATAAGGGAATATTATTCGTCAGCCGCTACTTTTGATGCGAACGAACAAATATTCCCACTAGCTTTTGGTGTTGGTCCGATCGAAAATGATGTGTCATGAACGTGGTTTATGCTACGTCCGAAAGTTGCATTTCTTCCCGACGAGAGTTTAGTCATCAGGTCTGACCAACATAAAAGTATAGCGAATGTTGTAAGAGCCTTTTCCGCGATGTGCACATGGCCTTTGCAACTACCATCTCTCGAACAAGCTCGCCCGACACCCGTGATTGGGTGATTCGAATGTTCTATGACGCCGCATATGCATATCTGGGAACCGAGTTCCATCGATATATGAACGACATCCGACAAAGGTCGGCGTTATAGTCTACCGACATCAACGTTGCCGAGTCGATCACCGTTCGATTACTACAAGCTAGACATCTTCTAATTATTGCATGCCGAGGCAATCCGACAAATGCTTGAGGTTTGTTCGATGAACGCCGAGGGAAAGGCAAATGCGAGAAATAATCGGTTGACATCGGCTTTGGAAATGAGAATGTGGAAAGAAGTGGATGCAAATCAAAGTATACGGTTGTGCAAGTCACTACCGACATATAAAAGGTCGAAGAAGGTGATCAACATTGGAGGGTTCAGCTCCCGAACGAAGTCTCGTGAGTGTGGTGTATGGCGGATGGACCCGTTACACCGCTAGCCATGTTGTTGTCGTTCTTTATAGTCGGTGTGAAAATTTATATGATCATATCCACTACTTATACACCACGAACACATGGAAGGAGATATACGTTGGTGTCATAAATTCATTATCTCCTGGACGAGCGGGGTGTTCCACCTGGAGGTTGAGGATATTGTTGTTCTCCCACCAATAATTCCTCGGCAAGCGGGACACACTAGGACTAGTCGTCGGCCTTCTAGTGCGTGCGAGCACATCTCGCTCATAGACGTCGTGCACGGAAAGAAATGCGACTATTATGGCGAACAAGGGCATACAAGGCCGAAATGTCCCGTTTTTGGGACATCAAATAATGGATGAAATCTCTTAAATTATCCGTAGTACTAATGTTAGCGGTGTAGTATTTGTATTTCCATTTCTATGTTTGTACTTCGTGTTTATTTTTATGTAATTCGTGCTTGTATTTGATATATAGTACTCCCTCCGTCCCATTGGAAGCGTCTTGTTTCCAATGGGCACCTGATGTTAAGAAAATGATAATGTGTGGTGTATATTGTTTCGACTTTTGGATAGTTAAATATTATTCACATATTCTCGCCTTTTTTAGAAACAAGACGCTTCCAACGGGACTCCCAAAATGGAAAACAAAGACGCCTCAATAGGACGGAGGGAGTATTTAATATGGGTGCCTAAGGGTGCCGAGGGATCCATAGGCACCCTTAAGCACTGTGTTATCCAATTTTATTTTATTTTTAAATACGTCTACTCCCTCGGCCATGAATATATTCGGTCGAGACGTCACTTCTTGAAAAAAGAAAATTGGTGCCTTAGGGCGCCGATGAATAGCTCGGCACCCTTAGGCACTATAATAATTATTATTTTTTTTAAAGTGATACATCTATTCCCTCTATCGGCCAACAACTTCTACTGCCGATAGAAGGAATGCTGGAAACATCTACGTATGGTGACTTAGGGTGCCGATGGATCCATAGGCACCCTTAGACACTCTAATTAATTTTTAATATTTTTTTTGTTTAAATGATACATCTATTCCCTCTATCGGCCAGCAACTTCTACGGCCGATAGAGGGAATGCTGGAAACATCTACATATGGTGCCTTAGGGTGCCAATGGATCCATAAGCACCCTTAGGCACTCTAATTAATTTTTAATGTTTTTTTTTAAATGATACATCTATTCTCTCTATCGCCTAGCAACTTCTACTAGATGGAGGAAATGTTGTAAACATCTACATATGATGCCTTAGGGTGCCGATGGATCCATAGGCACCCTAGGCACTCTAATTAATTTTTAATGTTTTTTTTTAAATGATACATTTATTCCCTCTATCGGTCAGCAACTTCTACGACCGATAGAGGGAATGCTGGAAACATCTACATATGGTGTCTTACGGTGCCGATGGATCCATATGCACCCTTAGGCACTATTTTTATTATTATTATTATTATTATTATTATTATTATTATTATTATTATTATTATTATTTTTTTATTTTTTTAAGTGATACATCTATTTCCTCTATCGCCAACAACTTCTACTGGCGATAGAGGGAATGTTGGAAACATCTACATATGGTGCCTTTGAGTGCCGATGGATCTATAGGCACCTTAGGCACTATAATTATTATTATTTTTTTCAAGTGATACATCTATTCCCTCTATCGGCCATCAATTTCTACGGCCGATAGAGGGAATGCGTAAAAACATCTACATATTGTGTATTAGGTGTCGATGGATCCTTAGACTCCCTTAGGCACTATAATTAATTAATTTTTTTTTAAGTGATACATCTATTCTCTCTATCGGCCAACAACTTTTACGACCGATAGAGGGAATGCGGGAAACGCAATGCCAATGGCGTGTCGTAGCTATCGAAGCACCGGTAATAATGTCGAGAATCTTTATTATGAATAAATATTTGATCGCTTTGTCTAGTAAATCGGCACTAGTGGGGCACCGACGACACCCGTAGGCTCCTCGCACTCGATGATAGTTACTTAGTCCAAACCGATATAAAACAAGTGGAAAAGCGAGGGCAAATTGGTCAAATCGGATATTTGGTAACTTATATTATAGTCAATGGGTAGAATTGTATTTTTTTAATGGGAATGGGTAGAAACATACATTTTCACTAATTAATAATAATAATAATAATAATAATAATAATAATAATAATAATAATAATAATAATAATAGTAATATAAGTAATTTTTAAAAAATGTAAAAAAACAACAAAGTTTTATAGTAATGTAAATTGATTTTCGTCTATTAAATAACAAAATTTGTTGTTTTACTAAAAATAAGTATATTCATTTTTAAAGAATTCTTTTTAAACTTTATTCTTTAAAGAAATTGCTCTTTTGGTTATATAGAATATAATTTTAATAATATAATTGATAATCAACTTGGAAAATATTTATGGATTTGGAAAATATGAAGCTAAAGAAAAAGAAATAAATATAACATTTTACATGTGGCAATCTATGTGGCAAAAATAATAGTACTATTTTGGGAATTAAAGTTGAAAGTATATTATTTTGGGAATTAAAGTTTGAAGGAGTATTAGTTTGAAAATTTACTCGCTACTCTGCATGGCATACAAAACCCGATTAAAATAACTTCCCGATGGAAAAAGGGCAAACAATGACATTGTTTGTTTGAAAATAAATAAATTTATATTTTTCGGCTAAAAAATATTTTCTATTTTTCAGAAACTTTGCATGTAAAACTCCTTCAGTGAATCTCAAATTCCACTCTCAAAATTACGTTTTTGTCCTTTTACATAACTGAACTCAGTTTTTGTACTCCCTCCGTCCCATTCATACCGTCACGTATATCATTTCTATTGTCCCTCACTCATACCGTCTCATACCTAAATGGTAAAAAATGAAGGGACCACAATCATTTAAATAAGTAAACCCCATTATTTTATACTTTTACACCACTACTTTAACATTTACACCCACTATCTTAAACTCCATACCGAAACCCAACAAGACATTATGAATGGGACGGAGGGAGTAATATTCATTAGCACATGAGAAACGGTTTTTAGTAGAATAAATATGAAGGGAGAATTTGGAAGACATTGACGTAGTACTTCAATACTGTGTCCAACCTAGTCGAGCTAATATGGTCTTTTGCAACTTCATCTTTCACATATTCAGAATATCAATAAAAGCCAATAAGGCTCAACAATCAACCATAGAATTTTCAATGCTTCTACTTAATGTAGATAAGAAAAAGGATGAATGCTAAATACAAATTATCTTAGCAAGAGATAGCAGTGCAAGGGAACAAGAGTTCAGAATATTGGAATGAGAAAAAAGTAAAATTTCACAAAATAATTCACATCAACTATCTGATCAGTACACAGGTAAAGCTAACAATCATACCAGTAATTTACAGACTTGTGGAATCTTCAGCTCAGCACTGGCACAATCACAAAAATTATCTCATTCTCGTCTCATGATTCAACTACCTCCAGATTTTAGGGTATTACTTAACCTGCTCAAATGGAAATATGGACAGAAACAAGGTGAGTCGACAAACACACCAAATGGTTAACCCTCATAGAATGATGAAACAGATAAAGATCTAAGATAAAACTGACATATGATGGAAATGCAAGGGCATCATAACAGATAGAAGCTATATGGAATCATGGTGAGTACTAATCCTGCTGGTTGCATAATTCAAGGGAAGAATGAAACAGATACAATTCCCAATTAAGTACCTATGTCAGGCGGGAATACTGAGACATACAAGAGTACAAAAACATATTTAGATGGAAAATAGATAAACATTTATGCTTACCAGTCCAAGCCCTCGAAAAGGCCTTCTCCTTTTATGGCAGAAGTTTTAAAAATGGACCATTGGCGGCTTTTGATCTTGTGTAGCTCTAATGCCTCAGTTACGGCAGCATCATCCAGAGCCCCAGGAAGGTCCTGTAAACCAGCCAGCATGAGAAAACAGATTTTTACATGTGGGTGCAAATGGCCTACAACATTACTTACAATCTTTACCATACTAATCAGTTAACTACACAAAAATTGAATTATTACAAAATTATACATACCTGTTTGTTTGCAAATAATAGGACGACAGCACCTCTTAGCTCTTCCTCCTGAAAAGAGATTTAAATGAATATCAAGGGAAGAAAAAAAACATAAAAGAGAGTATGTAAAAGCTTTCAATCAATGAAAAGAGCATGAAAACGAATTGTAAAGATTTGGGCCAATCCTTGATGAATTAAGAATGATTTTAGAATAAGGGAACTACCATTTTCAGGGAACTACAAAAGCATTCAGTAATAAAGAATACTCAATAAACCTTGAGTTTCAGGCCCAGTTGACTGAATATAATTAACCACAATATGACTGAAGAGTGTTGCGACAACACAGATCTTCAGTGCTATTGCGGCTAGGCTGCTACAGAAGAAGTTTTACTCAACTAGCCAAATTCTGATTTATATTGTCTAACCTAATATTTATACATTTCAAACTCCAGAGACAAAGAATTACAAAGATGATATAACAAAATCTCCTGCCATATTCATTTAAAATTACAAAAACCGATGTTATGTGCAATTACAGTTGCAAGGATGTAACAGGCAGAGCTTTTTGGGGGCACAACAGTATCTTCTGTCTAATTTAGATCCTTGTGGTAAAAGAGGACAAGACAGCAAGTCAGTAACAACAACCATATTGCACTAAGTGCAGAAGAACGACTGGAGACTTTTAAGGAGTGAATTAAGTTTACTGCAGTGTACTGTTTAAATTAGCCAATTCGAGAATGCCTACTCAATCAACAGCAGGAAACATACTTGAAATCAAACAGTTTCACTTCATGTTCTATTTAGAAATGAAGAAGAACAAAATACATTAAGTGATAGTAGGTGGCCAGATGACATGTCGTTGGGATTCCTAGGACTAGACATACTGTAGCTCATAATTGGCAAAATTGGAGAACCTTTGCCGTTTTCTTTTCCAAACGTTGTTTATGTAGAATAATCAAATAAAATAGGAAAATGTATAGATGGAACCAAAAGCAAAAGTACCTGCAATATTGCATGAAATTCTTCTTTGGCAACCACCAGTCTATCCGTATCACTTGAATCAACAACATATATTATAGCTTGCGTGTTAGGAAAATAGCACCTCCAGTATGGCCTAATTAAGAAGAAGGTATATCACTTCATAAAAATGAACTGGGTCATGTGATACAAGTTCCAGAATAGAATTAAGTCAGTTACCTGATACTAGTCTGTCCACCTGCCATCAGCCAAAAGAATCTCTGTTAAAATACTAATTATGACTCTCTAAAACAAATCAAACCATTCTTTGTTAGTTTTACATGCAATATTAAATTCTCGAAGTGATATGTCCTATTTCTTTCTTTTTATTGCTGGAGGGTACATAGCGTATGCCACCACTCTCCAAAAATAGAAGAAAAACAGGTGCAAGTTTCTTTGCTTCTGTTTCTTGCTAGAAAAAGAATAATAAGAAAAAATAGTAAGGTATAGACCTGAAGATACCCATCCTGATCCAACCTTACTAAGAATTCAGTACAAAAATCCTTGAAAACCCAAGGGGTGCATCTCAATCAAATTCTCAAGACTCAAGACAAGATTATATTCAACATCCCAAAGTACACAACACATCTACTTAGATCTTCTGAAAAGGAAAAACATTGCTGGGATTTCAACACTAACACTAATTATCGAGCCTCATGCCGATAGAGTGGATCCTCCAAGTAAGGTCCTCACAAAATGAACTCCTTATGAACTATTTAATATTTGTTCTTATGTTTTAAAAGAAAATTAATAATTCAAACGACTCCAAGGAGTCTACAGCACCCACTTATAATGATATGAAACTTCCAAAAATCTATCTGGGACATTACATAGAGAACCAATAGTAGCAGTAGTGGAGGAGAAATATTTGCTTCTAGGATTATATAATCTTTTTAATATAATCAGTTGATCACTGATAATTCTGAGAATAGTTATGCCATCCATGATCAATAGCTCCTTCCACTGATTTAAAATAGAAACAACTCAATAGATGCTGGTTTTTTCCCTTTCAAATCTTGGAACTAATGAGAATGATACAAAAAACTAAGTCGTCCTTAGAATCCCCAGGTACTACTAACAAATCAAACTGATCAGTAATGATGAATCATCATTTCTACATAATAATCACAATTCCAAGGCTCAATTTCAGAAAAAAAATGACAGGATATACCTTTAATTTGACGAAAAGAAATGCAGAAAATCCGAGGCAAATAACATAAGTGCTACACGTAAACACATACAACAAATTGTTTTAGAAAGGAAGTTTGAATTAACATACCTAAATCCCAAACCTGAAACTTTATGTTGTTATACTGAACAGTTTCCACATTGAACCCAATTGCTGTAGAGAATATGACACGTTAACAAAGAGAAATACAATGTGTGCATGCATCCATCTATACAAAATCCATCAGTTTCAAATCGATACAGTTAAAATACGCGGCATGGACACACAGGAAACAATACAAAACATAAGCTTAGGAGAAGAGAACGAGCTCAAATGACGATTACTCATAAAGAAATTCAATTATCCAAATCGCACATTCATACATTTTCTTCCACGTTCAAGGCTAACGAAATAAGGCCGTCCGAATAGTGCAATTGATTATCATCATAGATTCATAATACAGAAGGAAAGACGACGCAACAAATGCAAAACTTACTTGGAATTGTGGAGACCACTTCGCCCATCTGAAGCCGATCTGCAAAAACAAAAATCACAACAAAAAGAATATCAGAATCATCACAAATGAGCGAATCGGCCAAATGCGAAGCAGGAAATCACTAATCCATACAAAGAATGGTAGTTTTCCCAGCATTATCGAGCCCCAGGACGAGGATCCGAGCTTCCTTATTCCCAAACAGCGACGAAAACAGCCGCGTAAATACAATTCCCATTTCACTCTCTCTTCACTTCAAGGTTCGATCAATCCAGGAAAATAATTTAAGAAGTCCAGATCGGATCGAGCAGATTCCAGCACTTTCTAACCTTCCTGCAGAGATTGAAAAGAATTTCTTAGAAATTCTATCGGACAGAAATTACTCACAGCAAAAATTTAAAGTACCGGAAGAAAATGGAGGATGTGACGTAGAGAATATATGCGATTTCTTTATGAACTGTAAATATGAGAAGTAACAGTGGCGAATTGCCGAATTCTCTAGTTTAGTTGAGGTTCTTGGCAACTCGGAGCGGATGTTCGTAGCGATGAAGGAAATTAGGAAAAGGGGCCGTGCTTGGGTCAACGTACCCGACCCGAAGTATTCGATATTATGATTTCTTATTTCAGTAATTAATTACTTACCTCTGATACACAATTAAATTATTTGTCACATATTGGGATGAGATCACCAACATATTGTATGCATGTGATATAGACAAGACTTTTTATTTGCATAATTATCAATGTGGCTTAAAACTTTTTAGCATATAAATTAAAAAAATAGTAAAATAAAATACGAAATATAGTCAATTATGTAATTTTAGCAAGAATTTCAGACCCCGGCAAATTAATGTACGAATTTTAAATTTTTTGCAATTGAAGGCATGCCCCAATCCTTAATTTTTTAGCTATCAGAATGTTAAGTTAGACGCCTATGGACGGTACAAAACGAAGTCGTTCTGATTCGAGGTTAATTTTCGGTATTTTTAGGTCAGAGTCGTTCTTTTATTTATTATGTCACTATTAAGAATTTTTGAGGTGACAATTTATGTGACGTTGCATCAAAACGATGTTGTCCCAATTTAAAGATATGACATTCGTGTCCAACTGTGTATCTACCTCAGTGAAACAAATTCGTTTTAATTTTTTCTGACTACAAAAAAAAAAAAAGATTGAAGAATTACACGTCTTCAATTGCAAAAATTCAAAAATTGTTGCGCTAATTCTCAAGGTTTGAAGTTCATGTTAAAATTATAAATTGACTATATTTCATATTTTATTTCACCCATATCAAATCATTTATTAACAAACAAATTAATACATAGCTTTAATTTACTAACACTAGATGTTAAAATTTTATTCAACTAGAAAATGTGGAATCTTATACATACTAAACTTTTAAAGTTGCAAGTACATATTGTAAGTGGTAAAATAAATAATTCTCGCTCTATCCCAATAATACAGTTTTGTAGTTTCTATTGATTAGTCCCAATAATACCAAACTAAAAATCACAAAAAATCATTTGAATCCACATAATTTACACACAAAAATCAATTTCTTAATTTTTTTCTGAATATAAGTAGAAGAATATTATGGGGACAGAAGGAATAACCATCGAAATTTCTTAGAGTAAATTTCGGGTACAAAAGTTATCTTCAAAATTTTCTATTAATGCTTGTGAGTAGGGGTGTAAGTAGTTCCGCTCCAACCGCGAAACGGGACGGGACCCAACCGAACCAAACTCGAAAAATGTGGTTCGGTTCGGCCATGCGGTTTGGTTCGGTTTATTTTCTTATGAACCGCTTACAATCGGTTCGGTTCAGCGGTTTCAAGAATTTTTGAATGGTTCGAACCGAACCGAACCAATATCCTATTTTTTTATTTAATATTTATCTTTCTTATATAAGAATATTGTTGGATTTAGATATTAGGATTTAAGTTAAGATCAATTCTAATCTATACAAGGGAAGATAAAGGAGTAATAACTCTATATTTATGAGTTCGTAACGAGTGACATCCTATAACTATTATTCTTGCATTATTTAGAACTAGTGCAGATTTCCCGTGCTACGCACCGTAAAGCAAATATTGATTATTTTAGCTTATATTGTTTGACACAAGTTTTTGGGGGTTTTTTTTCTCATTCAACAGGGGCTTCAATAAATAAGTGGCAAATTGCATATATTTTTTTATAGTTGATAGAAAAAATGAATTAAACACAAAAAAATAATAAATCTCCTGTAACTAAAGATCATATGTACAATTTTTTTTGTTAATATGTACGAAATAGTGGAAAATAGTCGTAGTATTGAAATGATTAGGGTAATAGAAAACATTTGCAAGCTAATACACATTGAAATTTAATCCTTTTTTTCATATGTTTTGATAGACTTCTTTGAATACTACGTTTCGGGTGGATGTACGGTTGACGACTTCATTGTCACATATTAAGATCTTCAATCCGCCGCGATTTGTTACGCGTGGTACCGTAACATACAACTCGGCCATGACCGAATACAAAGTTTCTTCAACAAGAAACCAACGTAGTTTAGTGATTGGTCTTGCTTTTATTAATTGTCATAGCATACGAGACAATAAGTGGAAATTGACGTATTTGAAATTTGAACGGCAGTTCTTTCATCTGATGGTGTCAATGTTATTCTTGGAATCAAAACTTTATCTCCAAGTGTTTCGGTCAGTGAGTATTTTTGCTTCGAAGTACATGACCGCCAAGTCCGGTAATTACCAACCTAGTGTCGTTGCATAAACCATTCGCGTGATCGATGTTCCGGAGAAGCATCACCGGGAGTTCCCACTTTCAAAAATAGCTCGTGATTAGGTATTCCGGAGCATTTAATTGTGTTTAAGAATTCCCTGTGTGGATGTTCTGAATAAGGAACCGTATCCCCGTAGATTTGCCTATAGTATCTCGAACTTAAATATGTATGGCATTCTCCTTCACTTAATGATATTACATATCGGTTGACGGATTCGACTATATCCAACGTTGGTGCCAAAATAGCTCGCTCTTGTAGAAAGTCAGGCATTGTTGATTATTTTGTTGTCTCTTAAATGTACATGTTTTGTGATTGCTTTTATCGGATTTTCGTAGTAGTCAAGCAACATGTCCCTGGGTATATCAATTGTGGATTCACCATCGCTCGTACCTCCAAAGAATTCCATCTCCAATACTTGATATCCAATCCGTGAAGTTTGATGATTCAATTAAGTCATCATCTATATATTATCTTTTGGTTATGTCAAAAACAAGAATTGCAAGCCTGCAGGAAGTGAACCCTCTCAAGGTGTGGAAGTAAAAGCATGTAAGCATTTGGCAACGTGATTTCATTCAAGAAGTACCAAAGGTGAAAGTATTACCAATGAAATTAGTAGTTGTAGTAGACTTTGAAGCCGACGTATTACAAATGTCCATTAAAGATAATTATATGATATATTTTTGTATTAATATATTTTTATTCCCATTTAATAATATTATAATGGGAATTAACAAATATTATTAAAATGATTTATATAGTTATAACTATATTTATAACTATATATATGATCTTTTATTAACATATTTTTATAGTAGCTATCATATTAATATATTTATATACATTAATATATAGGTTAAACATATGTTCGTTATATATAAAATAATATGTTAATAAAATGAACATATAATTATCTTTAGTAACCATATTACAAATAAAATCATTAAAATAATATATTTATAATTATATATAAAAATAATATTCTATAGTAGTAGATTAGTTGTTATTTAACAAAATGATAATTTCTCAATGGATTTAATTTTAAAATTATATGAATTAAAATAACTTATTATGGGTATTTAATAACACTATTTAAATATCTTTAAATAGTGGAAAATTGATTTATTTATTTTTTGGGAAAATGCAATTTGAGTAGCAAATTCGCAAATAGTGGAAATTTGAAATTTGTGGTAAATTTATAAATAGTGGAAAATTTGAAATTGGTGGCAAATTCGCAAATAGTGGAAAATTGAATTATTATTTTTTTGGAAAAAGGGTAATTTGAGTGGCAAATTCATAAATAGTAAAAAAATGAAATTGGCGGTGAATTTGTAAGTAGTGGGTAAATTGAAATTGGTGGAAAAATAGTAAATAGTGAAAAATTGAGATTGATGGCAAAATCGTAAATAGTGGAAAATTTTAAATTGATGGCAAATCGTAAATAATGGAAAATTTGCAATTGATTGAAAACAAAAGTCACTCGGCTTCTATATATATACTAGGGTAGCACTCGCTACGCACGGGTAAAGCAAATATTGATTATTTTAGTTATATTGTTTGAAGTAATTATTTTGATGCTAGATATTTGTATATTTAAATCAAGTTTTGGGGGGCTTTTTTTTCTTATTCAACTGGGCTTGGAATAAATAAATGGCAAATTGTATATTTTTTTTATAGTTGGTTGAAAAAAATGAATTAAAGACAATAACATAATAAATCTCTTATACCTAAAGATCATAAGTTTAAATTAGATGACATTTCAAAAGCCGGAAAGTATAGAAAAAATATGTAAAATAATTATAAAATATTTTTTAGTTGGTGGAATATTATGTTTCCATATTAATGTGTACGAAAAAATAATTTACTCATTTTAGTTTAAAATAATAATTATGTTTAAAATAGACAATATCTTTAATTTGTGCATTAATATATACATTTTTTTTGTCAATACGTACGATAAACAAAATGGGAAAATAGTCGTAGTATTGAAATGATTAGAGTAATATAACACATTTGTAAGATAATATACATTGAAATTTAATCTTTTTTCATATGTTTTGATAGACTTCTTTGAATACTACGCTCGTGGTGGATGTACGGTTGACGGCTTCACCGCCGCATATTAAGATCTTCAATCCGGGCCGCGATTTGTTACGCGGACACTGCGACATACAACTCGGCCATGACCGAATACAAGTTTCTTCAACAAGAAACCAACGCAGCTTTAGTGATCGGGCCTTAGCTTTTATTAATTGTCATAGCATAGGAGACAATAAGTGGAAATTGACGTCTTTGAAATTTGAACGGCAATCTTTCATCGATGGTGTCAATGTTATTCTTGGAATCAAAACTTTATCTCCAAAGCATTTCGGCCGGTGAGTACTTTCGCTTCGAGTACATGACCGCCAAGTCCGGTAATTACCAACCTAGTGTCGTTGCATAAACCATTCGCGTGATCGATGTTTCTGAGAAGCATCACTAGAGTTCCGCTTTCAAAAATAGCTCGTGATTAGGTATTCCAGAGCATTTAATCGTGTTTAAGAATTACGGTGTGTGGATGTTCTCGAATAAGGAACTCGTATCCTATAGATTTGCATATAGTGTCTCGAGCTTAAATATTTATGGCCTTCTCCTTCACTTAATGATATTACATATTGGTCGACTGATTCGACTATATCCAACGTTGGTGCCAAAATAGCTCGTTCTTGTAGAAAGTCAAGCATCATTGATTATTTTGTTGCCTCTTAAATAGACATGTTTTGTGACGCTTCTATCGATCTTCGTAGTAGTCAAGCAACATATCCCTTGGTATATCAATCGTGGATTCACCATCGCTCGTACCTCCGCCAGCCTCCATCTCCAATACTTGCTAGCCAATCTGGTGAAGTTTGATGATTCAAGTAAGTCATCATTCGTGCCCCGTGCTCTTCACTCTCATATTCTTTGTTAGTTTTAAGACAAGTGCAATTCTTCCAAAGATACGATGAATTGATTGTAGCATGAACGATGTCTTGTCGATCGCCTTTGGCGACGACCGGTAGAATCCGTCCCGACATCACCACCTAGAACAATTACTTTGCCTCCAAATGGAGAGTTGGAACTCGAGGTATCGTGGAATCGCATTATATCATGTAAGCTCTTGTCGAACGCTTCAAGTAATATTTGTGTGTCATTGGTGCTTCATCCCAAATTATGAAGTTTTGCTTTTATGAGTAATCAAGCAAGTGGGTTGTCTTGTTTTATGTTGCATATGGAATCTTCAAGTAGCGCTAACCGGGATTCTAAAACGTGAATGTGCAGCTTCTTCCGCCCGACAAGAAAAGAGAGGCTATTCCACCGGATGCAACATTGATAACTATTTTTTTTGCGACGTAAAGCAATGACACCCTTCCACACAAAGGTTTTTCCAGCTCCTCCATAACCATACACAAAGAACATACCTCCTCCGTTGTTTCGGCATGCGTTTAAAATTGTATCGTGTACATGTCTCTCGCTCATTTGTACAATTTTGTAAAAAAGTTGCATATTCTCGTTGTAGACTCTCACAATCATACCGTAGCTCATCCGAAATTAAGCTATTCCCGATAGTTTTCAAAGTAGCGAGTGTCTAGGAAAGGAATGGATGGAAAGTCGTGCAAACTTCTTCCGAGAGTCGTCGCATTTTCTCGACTCTCGCTAAAGCATAGCATTTGATCTGTATCATCGAGTGTCGAATCCGCACAAATAGAATTTAGAGTTATGTTAAAATACCTGCATAAATAATTGTTGTAGTGATTCGTAATTACTTTTACCTTGATTTGGGAACGCAGCTTTTTTGTCTCGTAAGCAATGCCGCCGTACAAATGCATCCAACATTCATTCCAAACAATTTATGGTCTTGACATCGAATCCGACCACAATAATGTTGCGAAAAGTTTTCTTAAGGAATAAGCCGAGGCCCAATGACTTGCCTCCGTTATTCCGTCGATATATTCCTTATGATCATCTAATAGTCCCAAAGAGTATAGAGCATCACGAAATGTATTATATTGACTCCATTAATGCATCTTATTTCGTCGTAGCTTCGGGCCTCGTACGATATCGAGTAGGACATCTAAGATAGTATTTCTCTCCCGAACCCCGGGAGGAACATAATAGATCCTTCCAATGCATATCTCGCTGGGTGATGATTCCATCCTCAAGACCGTTACTCTTAGTGGGAAATGATTCGGTCTTTGACACTCGATCTTAAGCTCGCAGCCTTGTGCTTTGTACTTGTCTCAAGATTTGAAGATCCCAAAACCCTATCCGATCGGTGAACCATTCCGTTGTATATGTTGTTTGTCTCGAGGTTTCGCACTCGCAGACACTCGCTCCGGTCAAGGCGCCGCAGCTTATCCGCCTCAAGACCGGGCAGTAGAAGACTCAACTGATCGGACTCAAGCAGAGCAAAGATAATCGAGAGAGTCGCTGAACCGAACTCGCCAGAGTAGTTCACCGGACTCGTAGCTGATCTTCGCAGACTTATCTCACTCGTCCTATCTACCGAATACAAGGTCGACTCAAGATCGGCAGACAATCTTCTCGAACCGTCCGATCTTTTTGAAATGCAATCGCATAGTCATATACGAGGAAGAGAGAAGTCGCCTTCAATTAGCCTCGAAGTCCGTTCTGCCTCAACCACTTTATTCACCTCGACAAATGATAAGCATACACGTGTCATCCTACCTACTAAAGCCGCAAGTCAACACTTTCCGAAAAAGGAGGAAAAGGCACCGTTACCTACGTCAAAAAGAGTCGTTTGCTACCAAAAGAGAGAGAGAGAAGAAGATCGCCTCCAACGGATCTATTTCAATCTCCCGCTCTATAAATAGAGGGATTATTCAAGAAGAATACACCGAATGCACGAACCACGTGCCAAAAATCCGTAAAGCAAGCCAACGAGCAAAGAACCCACAAGAACAAAGTCTTAGCAAGAACTTGAAGAACAATCTTCCTGCGAAAAGACTACATTCTAGCTCATAGGGAATCAAGCTAAACCGACATATAAAGCCTCTAGTATCCAAATCGACGTTACACGAACTCAAAGCTTACCTTCACCTGCTCGTCGATCTAGAAGCTACTCTCTCATATTCCCTATCCCTCTAACCCTAAGCTCAACTGCTCTTATCTATAGCTTAGACGAAGGCGTTCATCTTTTGAACCCGATCCTTATCGTATAAGGACTCCTTCACCGTTGGAGAAAGTTTGTCAAACACTTCTAAGTTTGATCATTGTAACCGAGACTCGGATCGCATAAAAACCAAGACGCGGCTTGCCCAATACAAGCAAGCCGACCGAGACTAACTCGGATAAATAATAGCCTCCCGATCTTTCTGGACAAATGGACGTAGGATTTGAGCGATATCCGAACCACTTTAAAAATCTCTCGTGTCGTTTACTTACGCTACATTGATTTTACTATTCATACCGAACATCATTTCTTAAAATCAATCAACCTGCCTCAAAGATACCGAATCCGAATATCTCGCCGAACCGAGACTTTCATAAAACGTTTTCACCACTCAACCGATTTGGGCCTACACACATTTCTCGCACGCCGAACTCTTACCGTAGATACCGAATTTCGACTCGCCGCCCAGCGTGTCTCGCGCAGAGTCGACTCTTTCGCCGCACACGATTCGTAATAGCTGTTTGGTCCGCCGAATCAAGTTTCGCCGACACCATCCCGAATAGGACCGTTCGTGTTCGGTTGAGAAATCGAATCGTGTGTATTCACCCCCTCTACACTCCGACCGTACACTCTGGGACCAACAATTGGTATCGTAGCAGGAGTTCCTTAAGACTCTTGTCACTTTGAGATCGGTCTATTCGAACGGATCCCGAGAAACCGTTTCACCGCATATCACTCTACATTCATATCATTATTCTTCATGGCTGATATGTCGTATAAGAATGGTACCCATGTTCTTGGTGGAGAACTATGGAGTATGGCGAGTCGAATGGAGGCGCATCTCGACTTCTCTCCACAATAGCATGACCGAAGTGCTTGAAGACGGACCTATCGCTCCCATGATCGATAGTGTTGTAACTCAAGCCGAAGGAGGAGGAATGGTGACCGGGAAGAAGATCCCTAAAGACGTAAGTCTCTTCACTCCCCGAAGAGAAGAAGCTTCACAATCTGGACCGAGTCGCCAGAACGCCATACTAACCACTCTTAGCGATTCTTATCTTCGGGCAGTGGTTCAGGAATGCAAAACCGCTAAAGAACTCCCCGGGATGCTCTAGCCGCTACCGAGTCGAGGGACTCTAAGATTAAAGCGAATAAACTAGCGCTGAACTCCAAAAGTTGGAAAGCTTGTCTCTCACGCCCGGTGACAAAATCGAAGATCTCGAACGCCGATTTACCAATCTGATGAACTCAATCAACGGGCCGGGAAAGACATTCAGCAACCGAGAAATGAATCTAAAGATACTGAGGGCACTGCCGGACGGACACTGGACACCTTTTGCCACTCTATTGCGCCATTCTGATTTAGATGTTGTGTCTCCCGACCATATCTTTTCGTAATTACAGTGCAGGAGTTTGAGTTCGACTGCACTCAACGAAAGCCGAGAGCTAAAGCCGACACAAAGATTCACCGTGCTTTCAAAGCGTCGCCAAGACAAAGATCTCCCGCGACGAGCAAGACGACGAGTAAGACTGAACCTTCACTCAATGATCTACAAGAAGGAAGACTCGCTCAGAAGTATGCGCTGCTCGCTGTGAAATATCAGAAGGAGAAAGAGCGACGCAGGAAAGTGACTAAAGCCTATCGGGAAACGAAAGGTAAGTCGAATATACACCAAAACGCTCTCCCGACTCACAATCTTCCCGAATGCGTAAAAGAAAGATGACTCAAAGACCCTCAAGGGATAGTGCAACCAAAGAAGAAAAAGTCATCACTTGCTACAACCGCAAAAAAGCCGGACATTATCAATATGATTGTCCCCGAGCTCGTAGTGCCGAACGCGCAAAGACGTAAGGCAAGGAGAGAGAAATTCGCCCGTAAAAGACAATCCTACATAGCCGGCGAAATCTCGCACGACTCGAAGAGGTCGACTCCTTTATGGATTCATCGGATGATGATGCAGCTTTCATGGCCCTGTAGCTTGAAGTCGAAGAAACAACCGAAAAGTGCCTAACGGCAGTGGAAGAGGATGAGGTAAACTCTCTTGAACCGGGCCAATTCCTCTTCGCATTGCACACACGACACTATTTCTAAAAGTGCGTATGAGAATTTGGACGCCGCGACCGCATACGAAGAACCGCTCGATGAACAAATTCGCATGAGTCCCAGCCGCAAGACTCTTCAGAATTGGATACCCCGAAAGTGGAGAATCGTAGACTTTCACAGGAGAGTCAGGTTGCTACCGAGGCCGAAGGACTTGTGTTGAGACTCGTGGAGGAGATAAACTCTCTCGATGGCCAAGTCTCAAGCATCAAGAAGATTGGGATTTCGGCCCGACCAATGACTTGACTCGTAAAGATACCGAACCGAGTCTCATCAAGCAAGAAATGTCGGACTTCTCTGACCGAGCACGACACACCGAAGAAGAGTGATGATGTCCGGAGGATCCCGATGACCGAGCGTTACATGGGCGCCGAAAAGAAGCTAGAGGCTATGCTAGCAAGCAACAAGCCCAAGCATTGCAAGGAAGGACTCGCTTCAACCAGAAGCTTCCTCATCTCGCCCCTTCGCCCGTAGGCGTCTTACCGATAGGTTTGTTCGAGGGGAAACAATCAATGCAAATCCTCCTCAAAGAAAGAACAAACGTAAGATGAAAGCACCTCATCCTAAGTATCGCACACCGACCGTAAGATCGCACCTGGACACCCTGGGCCTCGCCAAGGGGGAACTAGCAGAGTTAAGTGGCCGATCAAGATGGACCACCTCAATTGACACGTCATATTACTATGATCCTATAGTCGAGGAGGTTCCAAGAGTCGAAAAGAAGAACGCACAAAAGGCAAAGGTCGGGCAGTCCACCGCCTCGAAGATCCGACTCCCAACCCGAGAAGCCTAAGAAGTCACCGACTGGCCCAAATGGGTCAAGTTTGTTGACTCAAATGGAAAGAAGTTGTCTCAAAACCACCGGGGTTGTTGGGACAAATTTGGGGTTACAAAAGCTAACATCTAAGGACCCAAAATCAAAAATAAAGGGTACCCGAATATAATTCTCGTTTGCAGGTGCGCAGAGACCCACGGTATGTGGACAAATGGATGCTCAAGACATATGACATACCAAAGGAGTCTACATCAAGAATTATATCATTGAAGAAGGACCTTAATCGAGTTTGGAGATAATGCCAAAGGCTACACGAGAGGATACTGCACACTCAAAGATAGGACCTCGCCAATGTTCCTAGAGTATCCTATGTTGAAGGACTTCAGCATAATCTTCTCTCTGTTAGTCTCGAATAGAGTGATATTTGACGCCGGTTTCGTGATGTTATTGATAAACCTATTGGGGAAAACAACAACATCGTGTTCGCGCAAAAAGAATATCTACGTGGTCGACTGGAACTCAGTTGAACCTGAAGCTTGTTTGCTGGCAAAGAACGATAATCGAACGGGGTGGCTATGGCATATAAGACTCAGCTATCTCAACTTCAAGACGCTCAACAAACTAACAAGAGACACTCTAGCAAGGGGACTGCCGAATGAAATATTCAGCAAAGACACTTAGTGTGAAGCATGTCCGAAGGGAAAGCAAACAAAGAATCAAAATCCAACAGCTCCATCTCCTTCCACCGATGGAATCCTTCACCGCTACATACGGATTTGTTCGGTCCAGTCTCCAAAGGACGATCGTGAGGCAAGAAATATGCATTAGTGGTCATAGATGACTACTCGCGCTACACACGGGTCATATTCATCGCAACAAGTCCGACGTCAAACAGAGTTACCAAAGCTTTCGAAAAGGCTCATGTCGAGAAGAACACCAAGATCAGAAAATTACGTTCGCATGCAGGAACCGGGTTCCTTAATTCCATGGTAGAGGAGTTCTACGAAGCGTAAGGAATAGAGCATGAGACATCGGCCGCCCGCACACCTCAAAGAAAATGGAGTTGCCGAACGAAAGAACAGAACTCTCAAAGAAGCAAATAGAACTCTACTCGCAGATTCGGGACTCCCATCCAAATTCTCGGGCGTAAGCAACGGATACCGCGTGTTACACTCGTAATAGATCTCTACCGACAAAGCAAAGATAAGAGGACACCATATGAACTATGGAACGGCAGAAGCCTTCTCTATCTTATATCCATAACTTTGGTTGTTCATGCTTTATCCACAATAATGGGAAAGATCACCAAGACTTTTGATAGCAAGTCGATCGAGGAGTATTCTTAGGATACTCTCGGGTCGAAGAAAGCTTCCGAGTATTCAACTATCTGACTCTTTGCGTGGAGGAAAGCCCTCATGTTGTTTTTAACGAGTTTGCTATCGAAGACAGGGAGCAATAACTCAAATTCTAAATCTGAGGACATCGTAGACAGCATACAGATCTAAGCTTAAAGGACAAACTCGAAAAGATCCAAATATGTTGGGATGATGATCTCGACGAAGAAACCAAGACAAATCTACCGAATCTCAACCAGCAGAGCAAGGTAGCCGAGCGTGCATTGATTCTCCCGAATAGAATCAATCCCGTGTAACTCAGTCGATGAGGAAACCCAAGAGGTAACCGAGACCACTACACGAGAATAACAACTCGTGGGGAACATCTAGTAATGTTCCCGAAGCCGAACGCCCCCGAGCCTCGGGACTCAAGAGACCATACTCTTATCACCGAAATTCTTCAATCTCGAATAGTACAACCGAAATGCCTAACTCACCTACTATCCGTGTTGAACAAATTTCGATGAAGAGTCGAAACTTCGTAGATCGTGGCTCGATGCTCACACCGCCGATCTAATCATTGAGATCCCTCGCCTAATGTCAAGACAAGATCCGGACTCTGTCAAGGAGAAAGCGCACTATTTTCCCCGCTTCTTGTCTACATCAAGAGCCTCGTACCACCGAGGACGCATTAAAGGATGCCGACCGGATCATAGCTATGCAGAGGAGCCGAATCGCTTACGAGAAACAAAGTGTGGGAGCATGTAGATGGACTCCGTCATCAACATGTCATTGGAACCAAATGGGTCTTCAAAAACAAGCGAGATGAAAACAACGTTATCGTCTAAGTCAAGGAATAGATTTCGATGAAACTTTCGCTCCAAATTTGCAAGATTGGAGGCAATTAGACTATTCCTAGCCTACGCAACACATCAAAGATTCAGAGTTTATCAAATGGATGTGAAGTCTCGCGTTCCCGAACGGGCGTGCTGAAAGAAGAAGTCTATGTGGAACAACCGCCCGGCCACCAGGACATCAAGTATATGGACTCGTAAAGGCTCAGATGGGTTAAAACAAGCACCCGTGGCTTGGTACGATACCCCGCCCGAGTTTCTTCTTCGTAAAGGTTTTCGTAAAGGCACATGATCGCACTCTATTCAAAGATTCGACCGGAAGAAGACTTATTACTTGTGCAGATCTACGTGGATGACATCATATTCGAATCAAAGAATGTCATCATGTGTCAACAATTTGAAAAGACGATGAAGGATAAGTTCGAGATGTCAATGATGGGAGAAATGAACTACTTCCTTGGTTTTCAAGTCAAGCAATCCGAAAAGGGAACGTTCATACACCGTGGCAAATACACTCGAGACCTCATCAAAAGATTCGGCCGCACATCCCAAAAATCTATCAAGATCCCGATGAATACGAATATGAAGATAGATCTTGATAAAGAGGGAGTATCGATGACCAAACCGAATATCGTGCTATAATTGGTTCATTATTATATTTAACAGCTACTCGTCCCGACATAACTTATGCTATAGGGGTGTCCGTGCTTCGATTTCGCGTAATCCCAAGCGTAGAGCCATATGGACTCAAAGAAAGAAGATTCTCCGCTATCTCCGAGGAACACCTCGACACGTGGGTTTATGGTATCCAACTCGATGATAATATTGAACTAACCGGCTATTCTCGATGTCGACTACGCAGATGTAGAATCGACCGAAAATCAACTTCGTGAACATGTCAATTCCTTGGCAACAAGTCGATCTCATGGTTTTCAAAGAAACATCACTCGCAGCTACGTCGACTACCGAAGCCGAATACATGGCTGCCTAAGTTGTTGCGCCCAAATCCTTTGGTCGAGACAAAGAATGAGAGACTATGACGTCATTCGTAATGAAGTGCCGATCTTCCGCGATAGTACCAAGCCGCCATTGCAATCACTCGTAATCCTCGTACTACACACGAGATGCAAGCACGCGGACATCGACATCACTTCATTCGTGACCATGTCGAAAAGAAGGATATCGAGGATGGAAAAAGATACATACCGACAAGCAACGGCCGACATACCGACCAAGCCTCTAGCTGAATCCGTATTCGGAGAACTTTCGAGTAGAGCTAGGTCTCTGTTGGACCCTACCGACCCCGGGCCGATTAAAGGTTTCATGAGAGGACCATTTCGTAAGAGGGGAATGTTCACTCTCGCACGAATGTATTCGCACGTAGAGATTCGAAACCATCTACACGAGGTATCACCGACTACTATGTTCACTGACAGGTTTGCGTATCTCTACTCGTAGTAATTTATATTACGTAACCTTGCATTTATGACAAAGATTCAAAGATGATATTAATATCTCTTGGTTTGTCTTTATTATTAACGGATTTCATTTAATACACGACATTCCATACATAAGCTTGCCGAACTCGCGCGCATTTAACGCATGTCTTTTCACAAGCTACTACTTAGGCTATTTTACAACCGAGCTTTGAATTAGGCGGCATATGTGATCATTACCTATAATATATCTTCTAATCTTGACCGTCCATTCTATAAAGCAGCTTTAATCACAACCTTTGATCAAATAACTGCTCATCTTCACGCTTGATATATATATTTGATCATATCTTCTCAAACCGCCATTAGCATACTTCAAATCTTTCAAATCCGAAAAATCCGAGATTTGCAAAAGCAATCCTTACTTGCAACTTCATCATCATATCTTATCTCGATTTTATTGGTACGCCTATGAGAACTGCATCACCGTATTCTCCGTATTTTTTTTTCGCATCACTACGTAAGCTAATCGTTCTAACTAAGAATCGATACCGATAAATCTCTTGTAACATGTACTATGGCGGGTATTTTTGTAGATGCTCCCGACAACATGGAGGAGATCCTCAAAGAAAGGCCGTCTCTGGTGCGAACTACCATGGAATTCGATGCTTGCGAGCTCGAATACATGGATGAAGTCTTTACATACCTCGTAGGATCCGGTCCGGAAGAATTTCTATCGAGGAAGCCCACTTACTTCCTTCCTCGACAAGTGGCGAGATATATCTCGAACTCCGATTCCGCTCTGAGGAGATATTGTGGCGAAGCTTCATGCTCACGCTATTGGGCGACGCGTCGAAGATTCTCAAGCTGATATCGATCAAGCAAGCATCAAGAAGAGCTTCAATCTTCCATATGAAGGCATCAGTACTATAGGCTATAACGACGACTTCAAGAGACGAATACCCGACGGTATTCTCGCGGCAAGCCTACAACCTTCGTGAGCGAACTCTTCCCGAAGAACGCAATGCTACTCACGCTCGTAGCATCGCCTACATCGTCATGCAGCTTGCCGACGAGCCAAGCCGGGCTCCTTTGATCGTCTCTCGACCTAAGATCCACTTGATGATGGCAATTTATGATCGTGCCAAGGTCAACTCGGACCGAAGTTCTTCATCCGGGAATTTACGGCTCAAGCGGCCTAAGTTTGACAAGCCCACGCGTACGCCGAGCGCAAAAAGGCAAATTACTTTATAAGCAAAGTTGTCCGTTATGATTGAAGACTTATGTGGCTCGAGCGCATCACCTATGATGACAAGGAGTACTTCAACATAAAGAAAGTTCGGTTTACAACAGGATCAAGGGCCCTTCAAAGAACGTCGGGTCAAGCTCTCACCGTGACTCGCAGGATCGAGTCTCGAAGGCTACTCCAACGAAAAGGAGAACGCCCCCGCAAAAAAACCCCAAAGGCACCGGCTAAGAAACCG
This sequence comes from Lavandula angustifolia, assembly GCA_028984105.1. Classification (NCBI taxonomy): domain Eukaryota; kingdom Viridiplantae; phylum Streptophyta; class Magnoliopsida; order Lamiales; family Lamiaceae; genus Lavandula; species Lavandula angustifolia. The sequence continues at coordinate 22,124,523 of CM054814.1, read as the reverse complement.
AGGAAAGCCGCCGATGTGCTCCGCCAACCTCAAGCCCCCGCCGAACAAAGCCACTCAAGAAACTACTCACCCTGAGGCCGATAGATGAATCTAAGTCTTCCGAGAAGACTCAATCGGGGGAGAAAATCGTCTCCACCGAAGAACCAATAGAGATGGAACAAGGGGAGGCTACTCGAAGCTCATAGTGAAGAAATTCAACGCCTTGACAGCCCCCCCGCAGCTTCCTCCACTCGCCAGGCGCCACCCGCCGAGACTCGACGTCTCCAAATGACTTGGAATCCGAGATCGGCCCCGAAGAAGAAACCATCGGGATGGAAGCGCTGATTCTATCCAGAGCATCCCGAGAAATTCTTCAACTAATTCCGGAGCTTGCCGACTACTCGTGATCCGTCGTGCAAATTGCCAAATCGCCAAGGCTCCACATGTTGCCGCGACATCGGGAGTGGCCTCGCCTACAACGCTTAGTTCTTCACTACTCCCGTCGCCAGCCTTCATGAAGAAGAACCGAGACCGAGAGAACAAATAGGCTATTCCCGAGCCCGAAGACCTCGGCCTCAACGGACAATCCGGGGGCTGCGATGCCGGCTATGATACATGATCGACGCCTCGCCTCCGGCCCAACACCCTCGACGGGTCGACCACGACGACCCACCCGCTGATTCAGCCCCGGAAAGCCCGATGAGGGAAATCCCCGTAACAAGGATACACTCACTTCTCGCAGAAGCTCCGCGTCCGCCAAGTATCCTTGGACTGCGGGTCGACGGCCGGGTACCTCAAAGCATCCACTGAGCCCGGCCAGCTCTTGTTGAAGTCCGCATTCGAGGTAGCGCCCGCCCCGCATCATCGACGTTCCAAGTATGTGGCGAAGGCTATTAAAAGCCAAGGCACTCGTAACCGTGCCCTCGCCAAGGCGCTCCACAACGTGTGGAAGAAGACCGCTGAGCCACCGCAACCGGAGCTTCGGGGGCCGAAGTCTTCTATATCTCAACCGCCGCCTCGATGTCTCTCGTGCTTATTTCAAAAGCACTAGCTCAGCAAAGAAGACAAATTTGAATCTCATCTCGGGATCTTTCAGAGAGCCAAGCCAAACTACTTGAGGAATTTCAAAGTGCTTCCAAATTGGCTCATACCGAAGCTATTATCGAACAATCCCGTGCCACGCATATAAGACTTGAGAATATTCAACTGGTCCCGGAGGATAAGATCTCGAGAAGCCGAATGATTTTAAGGCCGCAAACTAACTCTCCTACAAGCAATACAAAGGAAGCTCGACTTCGAGAGGAACGAGCCGCATGAGGCAACCGACAGTACTTTAAGGATCAAATTCGGGCCGCCGTCAACCTCCTTCAATAGCCTTCTAAAAAAGGTACTTATCCCTACCCCTACGGCTATTGATGATGCCAAGAAGGGGGAAAGTAAAAGAGGGAAGGAAAAGAGTACCGAGCCAAAAAAAAGGCAAGAAACAGTACCGAGAAGCCTACTCCTACAAAAACCACAAAATCTATAAAATCTTCTAAGGGGGAAGCTACACCGAAGTCATCTCGCACTGCACTCGACGGGTGAGGCCCAGTGGTGTCCCAACCGCGAGCACAACGAGACCGGCCCAAGTGGCTCAGATCCTAGGCTACCACGCAACCCCGACTCCTACCGATATCATCAAGGAGGCTGCGTAGTATGCCGAACTGAAAGAGGACTCGATGATGAAGAAGAGGTTCCTCTACCTCCACCCGTTCGGGGAAAAGGTAAGAAAGTAATGGATCTCCCGACCCCTCCAAAGAAAGAAGAAAACCAAGAGATATATTTCTCGAAGAGGAGGCTCGGGAGATAGGCCGGCCGATGAGAAGCTCGCTAGGGAGATTGCCGATGCCAAGCCGCCAACAAGCCAAAGTCTAAGCCTCGCTAAAGGAAAGACAAAGGCACCAAGACGCGGTGGAAAGAAGAAAGCGCTCGCTAGGTTGCCTCCCTAAAACTCTGAATCGAGGATAATGAAGATAGGGAGAGGCAACAACAACAAAGGCAAAGGCACTCAGCGAAGAAGGTACGTCCAAAAACAAATCCAAGCACTCCCGCGACTCCGAACAAGCTCCCTCGTAAGCCTCAAGAGCAAGATGCGTAAATTGAAGCAATATTCGCTCGATGGAGAGATATCTCTACCGAGGAGAGGAAGCTAGACAGCTAGAGGCTCGCCAGCAGCAGGATACATTCGCGCACCTCGAGGCACTCGAACTCGTACCGAGCAAGAGGCCAAAGTTGAGAGTTCCTTCGAAAGCCGGACATTCCTTACCGATACGTAGGGTTCAGGAAGCCAACCGATCCGAAAACACATAGATGGCCGAGATCGGGACGAATGGATGCCTATTCCGCCTCAATCGTGAGATGGGAATCGGCCAAGATTGAGTTTATCAAGAGAAATTATTTCTGGAGATTCTGGCCTGAAATGTCTAAGGCTGATGCCTACGTCGAGTGGATGGCTGTTACTGAACCTGATCTTTACCCATATTTGCACGGAGCCGTAACCGAAGGGGTAGTAGTCGGCGTTCTCGAAGCAAGAATCATTCCTCCACCCGTAAGACAAGACGACTCACCCATCTCGGAGTGATTGAACAAGAAGTGAAGAATGCCGCGATGAACGAGAGGTCTAGAACAAGATGATCCAAGCAGACTTCGATGAATACTTGAAGCCGAGGAAGAACACGTTCGTAATGTATGGAGTCCCACCGCCCGAAGATCAATCTCAAGGTTTCATGAATAGGGATTCAGAGCAGCTTTAAGGGTTCTCCTCCTTAGTTCTCTTCTTAGCTTAGCAAGATTTGTATTGTACTTAACCGACTATCATATATATACAATCCGCTTTTTTGGCTTTGACAACTACTTGTTGTCTAAATAGCCGTGTTTGCTTTATGCTTTAACACTCGTAATCATCAAGTGATTACCGACACACACACACTTTGTTTATTTACCCGTCGCTTTTGCTCGGTTAGATTTCCGATAGACTAGACTTTCATAGAGTTATTATTTCTCATAGGGGAAATTGTTGCATGGGGGAAATTGTTGTAAAGAGGGAAATTGTTCCGCTCCTGTCTCCCTCGTAGTCTAGCACTTACCGCACAACTCCACCGATCCTTCTTGTAATTATGTAAGGAGCTCCGTTCCCCGAGTAAGTTAGTGTTTAGCATAGATTATAGGTTTTGGCATCATCAAATAGGGGGAAATTGTTGGGTGATGATTCCATCCTCAAGATCAGGTACTCTTAGTGGGAAATGATTCGGTCTTAGACACCGATCTTAAGCTCGCAGCCTTAGTGCTCTGTACTTGTCTCGAAGATTTGAAGATCCCAAAACCCTATCCGATTGGGTGAACCATTCCATTGTATATGTTGTTTGTCTCGAGGTTTCGCACTCGCAGACACTCGCTCTCGGTCAAGGCGCCGCAGCTTATCTCGCCTCAAGGACCAAGGTAGAAGACTCAACTGATACTGGACTCAGCAGAGCAAGATATCGAGAGAGTCGGCTTGAACCGAACTCAGCCAGAGTAGTTCACCGGACTCGTAGCCGATCTTCGGCAGACTTATCTCGCTTGTCTATCTACCGAATACAAGGTCGACTCAAGCATCGGCGGACAATCTTCTCGAACTGTCGATCTTTTTGAAATGCAATCGCATAGTCATATACGAGGAAGAGAGAAGTCGCCTTCAATTAGCCCCGAAGTCCGTTCCTGTCTCAACCACTTTATTCACCTCGACAAATGACAAGCATACACGTGCCATCCTACCTACTAAAGCCGCAAGTCAACACTTTCCGAAAAAGGAGGAAAAGGCACTCGTTACCTACGTTAAAAAGAGCCGTTTGCTACCAAAAGAGAGAGAGAGAAGAAGATCGTCTCCAACGGATCTATTTCAATCTCTCTCGCTCTATAAATAGAGGGATTATTCAAGAAGAATACACCGAATGCACGAACCACGAGCCAAAAATCCAGTAAAGCGCCAACGAGCAAAGAACCCAAAAGAACAAAGTCTTAGCAAGAACTTGAAGAACAATCTTCCTGGCGAAAGACTACATTCTAGCTCATAGGGAATCAAGCTAAACCGACATATAAAGCCTCTAGTATCCAAATCGACGTTACACGAACTCAAAGCTTACCTTCACTGTTCGTCGATCTAGAAGCTACTCTCTCATATTCCCTATCCCTCTAACCCTAAGCTCAACTGTTCTTATCTATAGCTGATACGAAGGAGTTCATCTTTGAACCCGATCCTTATCTATAAGGACTCCTTCACCGTTGGAGAAAGTTTGTCAAACACTTCTAAGTTTGATCGTTGTAAACCGAGACTCGGGATCGCATAAAAACCAAGACGCGGCTTTGCCCAAGGCGCAAGCCGACCGAGACTAACTCGGGATAAATAATAGCCTCCCCGATCTTTCTGGACAGACCGGACGTAGGATTTGAGCGATATCCGAACCACTTTAAAAATCTCTCGTGTCGTTTACTTATCAGTTACATTGATTTTACTATTCATACCGAACATCATTTCTTAAAATCAATCAACCGTCTCAAAGATACCGAATCCGAATATCTCGCCGAACCGAGACTTTCATAAAACGTTTTCACCACTCAACCGATTTGGGCCTACACACATTTCCGCACGCCGAACTCTTACCGTAGATACCGAATTTCCCGACTCGCCGGCCAAGCGTGTCTCGCAGGAGTCGACTCTTTACCGCACACGATTCGTAACACTGTTTGGTCTGCCTGAACCGCTTCTGGGCCGACACCATCCCGAATAGGACTGTTCGTGTTCGGAGTTGAGAAATCGAATCAGGTGTATTCACCCCCCTCGTACACTCGACCGTACACTCGGGACCAACAATATCTTTCATTCCTAGGTTTCCATTCACGGTCTCTCAATACAAATTTAGTTGGAAATTCGGCATAAGTCGGCTTCTCTAGCTTCTTGATAACTTTTATTTGCTTCCATCCAAGCTAGAAACATACTTTGTCCGACAAACTGGGCGACTAAGCACATGATCTATTAGATCATTTTCTAAATATATTACAGTATGTTCTTCTGGGAGATGGAAGCTCAGTCGCTCAACTGGAGGATTCTTAAAGTTAATGGGGAAACCGAATATTCTCCAACATGCTTCGCATGGTGAAATGTATCTGCAGTCGTAATAGAGTTGGATTTCATCACAGTTTGTGTGTGTTTGTCCATCTCCATTTGCTTCGTAAAAGGTTGCAGTCACACGCTCATGTCCTTTATTTATGTATTTGAAGAGATATTTTATTGACCGTGATTGATTGCACCACTCAACATTTATATGGGCGTCATATTTCAGAAGTAGTTTGCGATTGTGTGGCACCCCATATCTATTGTCTAGAGGGATACCCTTTTTTACAATGACCCTGCCATTATCTTGACGTGACCCTGCCATTATCTTGACGTCTGTAAACTGGATATCCGTCATCATCCAAACATGTTATGTTACTGAACTTCTTGGGAAAATACCTGATACAACGACCGTTAGACGTACACGGCGATCTTTTATTTGCAAGCCCACAAGGACCATGCACCATATGCGCTTCTACACACTTATAATACTGTGGTTCGAGTTCAGGATTGGGAATTTCGGCTGTGATAATTTTATCAATGTCTGCAGGAGTTCGGTGTTTATCATTAGCATTCAAGAAGAGAAGTATGTGAGCATGTGGAAGGCCTCGCTTTTGGAATTCAATGGTGTAAACAACTACAAAATATTAAAATAGAAAGTTAATTATGGGCGTGGATTGTTAAATAAATAAAAATTTTCGTACCTGCTTTGACTGAGCCGAAATATTGATTCTTTCGCAAATCCTCCATTAAGTTGTCTAGTTTGATCTTGAATATTCTAGCATTTATATCAGGTCGATCTTCAGGGCTCAAACCTCTTTTATGTACATACCTTACTATTTCTGGCCATTTCGGATTACGGGTAAATGTGATGAATAAACGGATATCCCGCCCATCCACAAATTGACATGGCATCCTGGTAGTTTTGTATCATATAACGTGCTCCGCCAGTAAAACTTGAAGGTAAAATAACGCGTTGGCCATGCTTTGTTGTATCCGGTTCGCCTCTTAGAAGTGCTTCCTTCAAACCATTATACATATCGACGCGTAATTTTTTTTTGCTTTTTCCGAATGAATGATAATATAGAAGACTCTATAGTCGCATAAGCATCGATCGAAAACTAGCCGAAATAACCTTTTTGATGACAAAATTAATGAACTTTTGTTTTTTCGTCATGCATTCGATGAGTCGTTTCGCTTAGTGATTTCGTGCCGAAAAGTGTGTTAATCAGCCAACCGGTGCGATCGCAATGGGCGTATTATGCGGGGTTTCTGCTGATATGGCAGGATGACAAGGATATTAATCGGGCGCATTTTGGTGAAGAAAAGGCGCGGAAAAAGTCGCGGTTTAGGGCACGAGTTATGAGGAAAGGAAAAGATCAAGAAAATATCTTTTGGTGGTTAAGGAAAGATCTTGTTTCCCTTATCCACCCAAATCTTTTCCTAATCAAGATCCAAAGGAGGAGTATATTAAGAGATGAAGGGGGCACGAAATTGAGACCACCTCCGCACCATAGAACACGCCCCCAACATCCCGAGCTCACATTTCGGCCATTGCTCCCTTCCGAACCACCGTCGACCGCCGCCGCACAACCACCGCCGCCGAACCGCCCAAGCCGAAGACACTTCCGAACCTTTTCCGACCAGATTTCGTAGTTTAGTAGTTGAAGAAGAAAACACTTTTTAATTTCCGTCTCTTACGTTTTTAAATTCCAAGTTTGAATTCTAGTTTTATTTCGTTTTGCATTTAATCATTTTCTAGATCTTAAGATTTACATTCGAACACTCGTTGCTATTTTAATTCAAGTTCTAGTTTAATTTCGTAGATTTATATTTTCCGCCTTAATAGTTTTAATTTTCGTTCATGCTAGATCTAGGGTTATTCGTGTTTATGTTTCTATTCTCAGAACCGTCCTGGGCTTGCCCAACCGAAGCGTCCCGCATGAGTAGCTAAACTTTTAGGGTCCGAGGAATGTGAATGCACACGTGAACGAGCACATGAGGCTTAGGTGCTCATAATTAATCAAAAGGGTTTCGGGATAATTCTCGAATTAATTAATCCGGCTAGTAATTTAGGATTGATCACCCTAGGTTGCGCAATCCGTAGCTAACTTAGTACTTCCATCGCTTCTCGTGGAACAAGGCTAGGTAAGTAGCAAAATTATTCGTTAGAGTAATTGGATTAAACCGATAGGAGACTATGAGATGCCCAACATACGAGTAGGCTCCTATACTAGGCTCCCTTAGTTCGATAAAGCCGTCTAGCTATTAAATCTATTGTTTGCCCAACAACGTAGGTTGTAGCTAGGTTAGGGAAGTAGCCGTTTCTATGCCCAATATAGGCGGTTACCGAATAAGTAAGTGGGAGTGAGGATCACGCAGCTTTAAGTTACTGTGGTCTATAACTATTAAATTCTTGAGATTAATTCATATTAAGTGCCAAGGATTGGAATAAACATGTGCATAAATATTTTGTTGGACCCGCCTTTCAATCGCCTTGTTAATTCGCTTAAATTCCGTTTCTGCTCGTTTTTATATTTGCTTTTAATTTTACAAGTTCGTAGTTTAATAGAAAACCCAATTCTTGTGTGGTTGCTAACCAAAACCCTAGATAAGTAGGAAAAATAAAGTGTCTAGTCGTCCGTTCCTCGTGTTCGATACCGTGAACTATACCGAAGTAATTCTCCGATTTTTACAGGATTATTTGGTGCAATACGATCACCAAATCGGGCGCCGTTCTCGGGAACGGTGTTAACTAGTTTCTTTGATTTTTCTACTAATCTTTCGTGCTTTTTAATGTTGCATGAGCAGGTCTTCCAAGCCTAATTCTATATTCGATCCCGAGATCGAGAAGGCGCTAAAAGAAATAGGAAGGAGACAAAGCCGCAAAAGCAACAAATTCCGTCAAGGGCGCGCAGACGCCTTAACCGCCCAACCAGAGACAAAACATACGCCGTTGATCCGATCAGACTCATAACCGCAGACTGCTTTTGTTCGACAAAACACTCCACAACACTCCAAAGAATAAGCTCGGAATCGGAGGAGGAAGAGATGGAGGACGAAGTGCATGATCCACCACCCTCGAGGATGAATACCGGACGCTTGACATGGGAGCGGACCTACCGGGACCAATCCAAATCACTACTACAGAACAAATAGATGTCAAGCTGAACATGGTCGCTGCCATGCCAAAGTTTTATGGAAGGACGAACGAGAATCCAAATTCTTTTTTGGAGTCGTTCAACCAAGTGTGTAATCTGCACCGGCAGGGCAACCTAGACGCTTTCAAGCTCAAGGCCTTTCCATTCACTCTTCAAGACGGAGCACAAGCGTGGTTCTCTAGTCTAAAGCCGAACACGATCACGACGTGGGCCCAGATGCGTACGGTCTTCTTAAAGAAGTATTTCCCGCAGTCAAAGACAAATACATTAAAGAAGCAGATTTTCGGGATTGCTCAAGAACTCGACGAAACCTTTGGCACATATTGGGAGAGATTTAGACGACTCGTCGATAGTTGTCCGAACCATGGCTACTCGGATGTGGAGCTTCTACAAATTTTCTATCAAGGAATGACAGACGAAGCTAAAGTCATGGTTGATATCGGTCTGAGAGGGAATTTCCATACAAGCCTCTACGAAGATGCAAGAAATATAATTGAAGGGCTTGCGGAGTCTACCTCACAATACAAAGGACTAAGACCAACAAGGAGAGCAGTAAATTGGTCTCACTCCGACTACTTGGAGGAAATTGATAGTAAAGTGGAGGCAAAATTCAGTCTCCTGCAAGACAAGCTCGACTTGTTACTCAAGCAGAACGCTCCCGCTTCAAGCCGATCAAATGCCGATCACGCATGTGGAGCGTGTGGAGAAAAAGGACATACCTCACTACAATGTCCCGGAGAAGAAGTAAACGCAGCTGAAATTGGAGCGGACAAGCAAGGGCTTCATCCAAACCTTCGATGGAGGCAACCGGAAGAACAATTTCAATCGAGGAATCCACATCAACAACAATTCCAAAGGCCCATACCAAAGATCAACAAAATTTTCAAAGAACCTTATCAAGCTCCTAATCGAATGGCTACCAACAGACGTATAGCCTCCGCATCAAAGGCGCCTCAAAGCAGAGTGCTCCAGCTTGCCCAACCGTAGCACCGTAATCCATTGGAAAAACTTTTGGCCGAAATGGTTTCTTCACGTAAGGACACTACCGCATTTCAACAACAAATACAATGTGGGAGATAAATCGACAAAGAAGGATCGGCAAGCTACGATGGAAAACTTGGCCAAGCAGATGAATAAGCCGAATTCTACAATGCAAGAGATGAAGAATTCTCAAGGACAACTTCCAATTCGACTCAAATCCTAACCCGAATGCTATGACTAATGTAAGTCAATTAAGTATGTGCGGTAAAAAGGAAACAGATGGAGAGAACGGTGCCCGATTGCCCAAGCGAGTGGAATTTCCGTAAAGTCAAGTACAACAACTCATCCATCGCTATGACAATTTGTACCAAACACCTACTAATGGTATAAACCGTGCTAAATGTACCGCCTTAAGCATACAAACCTCCACACCATCAAATATACCAACAACAAGGTCCATCGCATGGCCAAGGCACCGTGGATCTTCTTCGCTTGAAGAATTGATGCACGAGATGATTGCTTCTCAAAAGGAATCAATTACATATCAAAGGCGGATGCGAAAAGAGATAATCTCAAATCAAAATGAGATTCAAGCCATGAAGGAAGAGATGCAAAAATTGAAGATGGATCGCCAAGTTACTTTGGAAAATCTATCCGAGCAAGTGTTCAAAATGACCAACTCACTCCAAGATCCGAAGGGAGGTCACGAGCATTTACCTTCACAAGCTCAAAAACTGCTAAATCTAAATTCCCATAACCGGCAATCGATTACGTTGCGTGGAGGAAAAGAACCGCCCGGCCCAATTGTGCAACCGAGACACCCGTAAAAGCCGGGTAAAAAAGAAGAAGGCCGCAGAACGTGCCGCACAACCCTACCGTCCAGAGAGCAGCAGATGTTGAAGATGTCGAACCGCAACAGAAGAGGAAGTTGTCCCGATTATCCGATCGGAGTCTAAACCGATACTTCCTCCACCATTTCCGAAGCTTTGGAAAGTAAGAGAGCACCGAACAAGGAAAGCAATGGATTACATGAAGTCGTTCGAGAAATTAGAAATAAATATCCCTTTCCTTGAAGCCATAAAGATTCTCAAGTTCGGGAAATTTGTGAAGAATTTCATTGTCGGAAAAGTTCCCGAGTCCGAAAAACTCTTGTTCGACCACACGCAACGCAATCATACGTAAGATGCCGCTCGCTAAATGTGCCGACCTGTATGTTTACACCGCCTTGTCTCGATGGGTGATGTTTTGATTAAGCAAGCCATGTGTGATTTAGGAGCGCCCATTAATGTTATGCCATTGTCCGTCTATAATCAATTAATTGGAGTTGAATTAGTGTCCACTAAGGTGATAATTCAATTAGCGGATAGGTCATGCATTGCTCCGATAGGTTTACTCGAAAACATTTTAGTCGAATCAACAATTTTGTCTATACCGCTGATTTTTATGTAATTGACACAAATGATGTGCAAGTCGAAGGAACTGCATGAGTGTTATTAGGTAGACCATTTTTAAAGACTCGTAAATGCTATAATTAATGTGGATGAGGGTTCGATAAGTGTAGCATACCATAACGAAACTTATGTTCATCGCATAGTCGAAAACACTTAAGGAACCCTATGATCATGAGAATGAGAATGCTTTTTCTACTAACTCCATTGATGCTATTGTCCAAGAATATCTTGAGACGTATGTGATGCAGATAAAATGGAGGTCACCTTGACTCAAGGACTCGACCGAAGAAGATGTTGAAGATATGATGGACGAGGAGATCGTAGAGAAAGTCTCTTGGCTTTATACGTAGCTCCAAAACTCGGAAATTGTCGGTAGTGTGTTTCGCTTGCCCAATCAAGACGATTCTATAGTAGAATGGCCGACAACCGTGGGATTGAAGCCCCAACCCGAAAGAGATAAGAAAAGGACAGAAGAGGGCGTACTACCATCGTCTTGCAGGTGTGCATAGGCCATCAATCAAGTGTGAGGAAAAATTTCGAATAAGGCCTATGACGATTTCAAGTGGTATGGAGATCGTGGGAAGAAGATGAAGCGGGTGATCAATGTAGTGGATGTGACTCCACCGCACATACTATTACACGATTGATCTTGAAGAGGAGGTCTAGCCAAAGACTCTAAAGAGAGGTGCTTCCTGGGAGGCAACCCGCGTTTCTAGTAATTTTATTATTTTATTTCGTATTTTGTTTCCATTTGATTTTATGCTTGGTGTGTTCTTCTTTTTCGCATTCTTGGCTAAGTGTGATTAGTTCACTTAAGTGCGCTTGTTGCCCGACATTTTCCATTCGTCGGATCCGTGATGAGCCGACCGCCTCGCTTGCCCAAGCGAGGCGCCAAGTAACTTTTCTCCCCGCTTTTTTGTTTTTCGTTTTTGTTTTCTCGTTTTTGAGTCGGCTTTTTGTGAGTCTTTATGTCCTTACACTTGAAAAGGTTCAAGTGTAAGGAGGGGTAGTTTATTTTCTTCTGTCTCTTGTGTTAGTATGTTCTTACACTTGAAAGGGTTCAAGTGTAAGGAGGGTGTTTTTGTTTTTATTTTGTCATGCCTTCTCTCTTTGTTTTGTCTTTTCTCCTTGCTCGAGGGCGAGCAAGTTTTAAGTGTAAGGAGGGGGGTATTTTGTGTCGAAGCATGCCAAAATTTTCGATTTTTGATACGCCGATTTTCTATGCTCAAGCATGTCTTATTTGTGCTTTTATGTTTCAATATGCTTGCTTGTAGACTTTGTGAAAATTAGATCTAGGCACATATGTGTATGTAACTTGGGATGAGGAAAAATAAACCTTGTTGGATCGAATTTTATAAACCACTCATTATATTAGATTTGAGCATTAAAGTAGGACACTTCCTACTATTTCTTTTGAGAGTGTTTATCCGCAAAATTGCAATAAGTTTGAGTCATTTGTGATACATGATATGAGGCACTAGGGATTTTTAGCCAAACGGCCGCGACAAAATATTTTCGGCCCTAAATTATCCCCTAGTGAGCCAAGTTGAGCCTTGACCGGTTCTTTGATATGAGTTAGTAAAATATTAGCCAAGGCCTTTTAAACTTTCTCTTGACCCATGTTATTGCATGTCTTATAAACTTTCTTGTGCATGATATTGTTGTTTAGAGGAGTGTTACATATGTCCTCTACCTACCCAATTAAGAGGTGCTGCAAAAAGATGTGTATAGGTCGAAACTTGAATGTATAAGCTACGAAAGAAAAAGCAGAATGTAAGTGGCCTGATTGCCCAGTTGAGACAAGCCTGTACCCGTAAAAGAAAAAAATATGCCATGAAAAAAAATATATATGAAATATTCGAAAAAAAAAGAGAGATGTGGCAGAGAAAAAAAAAAAAAAAAAAATGGGTACATAAAAATAATTGTAGCATGTATTCGAAATTGCTAAGTGGTAGGAAGTTTTGAATTGTTACATTAATTGCACAACTAAGTGAGTTTGACATGCATAACATTGAAATATAATTTTGATGAAGCTTAGTACCCCTAGGACCCTTACCAACATCAATTTGTCTAAGTCCTAAGCCCCATTACAACCTAATGAGAAAGACCTCCTTGATATTGCTATTGTGACGATCTCTTATCGTGATTGCGTGGATTTATTTTCTTGAGTGGCTTGAACCGGACCTAGATTAGTTGAAGTGATGAGCGAAACTTGAGGAGATCCACATTGTTTAGATTTTGACCAAGTTGATATATGTGTGCTTAGTTTCGAAATTTGCATCGTCTACTTGCTTGATGAGATCATATTTGCATGATTTGATTTGCTTGGCTAGTTAATCGTTGTTGAGAATTTTGAATTAATTGGTGCCGCTTCACGTCGTTGTTTTTCATATTTTTATTTGAGTCTCGTGTGTTTCTTTGGTGTCTTTGTTTTGTTCGTGTCATTTTATCCTTGTCATGTCGTGTCTTTGTTTTCCTCTCGAGTCTTTTATTTTTGTTTTGAGTCTTGGGGATTGGGCCGAAATAACTAAGTACTTATCTTTTTCTCTCCTTATACTCGAGGGCGAGTATAAATCAAGTGTAAGGATATTTGATGAGTCGTTTTCGTGCTTAGTGATTTCAGGCCGAAAAGTGCGTTAATTGGTCAACCGGTGCAGTCGCAGTGGCGTATTATGCAAGGTTTCGGTGCTGACATGGCAGGATGACAAGGATATTAATTGGCGCGTTTTGGTGAAGAAAAGGTGCGGAAAGTCGCGGTTTAGGGCACGGTTATGAGGAAAGGAAAAGATCAAGAAAATATCTTTTGGTGGTTAAGGAAAGATCTTGTTTCCTTATCCACCCAAATCTTTTCCTAATCAAGATCTAAAGGAGGAGTATATTAAGAGATGAAGGGGGCACGAAATTGAGACCACCTCTGCACCATAGAACACGTCCCCAACATCCCGAGCTCACATTCCGACCATTGCTCCCTTCCGAACCACCGTCGACCGCCGCCCACAACCACCGCCGCCGAACTACCTAAGCCGAAGACACTTCCGAACCTTTCCGACCGTATTTCGTAGTTTAGTAGTTGAAGAAGAAAACACTTTTTAATTTCCGTCTCTTACGTTTTTAAATTCCAAGTTTGAATTCTAGTTTTATTTCGTTTTGCATTTAATCGTTTTCAGGATCTTAAGATTTACATTCGAACACTCGTTGCTATTTTAATTCAAGTTCTAGTTTAATTTCGTAGATTTATATTTTCTCGCCTTAATAGTTTTAATTTTCGTTCATGCTAGATCTAGTGGTTATTCGTGTTTATGTTTCTATTCTCAGTAACGTCCCGCTTGCCCAACCGAAGCGTCCGCATGAGTAGCTAAACTTTTTAGTGGTCCGCGCAACGTGAATGCACACGTGAACAAGACATACGAGGCTTAGGTGCTCATAATTAATCAAAAGGGTTTCTGGATAATCCTGAATTAATTAATCTCGCTAGTAATTTAGGATTGATCACCGTAGGTTGCGCGCACGTAGCTAACTTAGTACTTCCATCGTTTCTCGTGGAACAAGGCTAGGTAGGTAGCAAAATTATTCGTTAGAGTAATTGGATTAAACCGATAGGAGACTATGAGATGCCCAACATACGAGTAGGCTCCTATACTAGGCTCCCTTAGTTCGATAAAGCCGTCTAGCTATTAAATCTATTGTTTGCCCAACAACGTAGGTTGTAGCTAGGTTAGGGAAGTAGCCGTTTCTACGCCCAACATGGCGGTTACCGAAGAAGTAAGTGGGAGTGAGGATCACGCAGCTTTAAGTTACGTGATCTATAACTAGTAGATTCTTGAGATTAATTCATATTAAGTGCCAAGGATTGGAATAAACATGTGCATAAATATTCTGCTGGACCCGCCTTTCAATTGCCTAGTTAATTCGCTTTAAATTCCGTTTCGTTTTTATATTTGCTTTTAATTTTACAAGTTCGTAGTTTAATAGAAAACCCAATTCTTGCGTGGTTGCTAACCAAAACCCTAGATAAGTAGGAAAAATAAAGTGTCTAGTCGTCCGTTCCCTGTGTTCGATACCTGTGAACTATACTGAAGTAATTCTCTCGATTTTTACAGGATTATTTGGTGCAATACAAATGATCACCACATTCTATGAGCGAAAAATTCTCTTAAGCCGACACCGGATCGGTGGCAAGATGCGCTCGCTTCAGAAAAGGCAATGTCTTTGTTGTATCCATCTTCGCCGTAAGGGAATAACAGAGGGTATTGTAACGGAAGATGGAAGGATGTAACTGGGTTATTCGTTGTAGTAGCCATGTTTGAGTCTCAATAATTATATCTCTCTCTGACATTGTAGCATCAAAGTCACCTACGATTAATGCAACCTACTTCGGATACGTAAGGAAGATTATAAAGTCTTGTATCATGTTGTCTTTTTCCAACGAGCCTCAATTTCACTTCTGATGTCCCACCTTCAAGCATTTTTTCTCTTGCCATTCCGAATGATTTGACTAAAACATTGTGCTCATTAAGCATATTCCGTATTCTTCTTACGATCTGAACGTCAAGCGGATTTGCATCTTTTTCTGACCTATTTAAATAAATAATTTGATTAATTTATAAAAAGAAATGACTCTATTCATAAATGAGAAATATTATACAAATAACACTTACTGCATTGATCGAAGTCGATTATCAATTTCATTTTCTGTCGTAGATATAAAGTTGGGCAAATCTAGGTGGTTTTCCTTCCATTGGTAGTAAACTTCCAATTCGATGGTAGTTTTGGACGTGCATTCGAATAATAGGAGGTGAATTTCCAGTATTAATGCTCGAATCTATTCTCCCTCCCATAGATGTAAAACAAAACATATTGTTAAACCACCCGATATGTTCTTGAAAATGATTGTTCATTTCATTTTTGTCGAACATAAGATCATATAATAATTTTGGCCGTGTCTTCATTTTTTGGGAGCTTGATTTTGCCTTTCATGCAAAGATTCGGAGTATTTTGGATCTCGTTTAGTTGAAGATGTCAATCTTTCATCTAACCAAAATAGAGCTTTGCAAATGCCGCACTTGTGTATTCGGATCCCCCATGTCCGCGTATTTTACCGCAAAAAAAGTTAAGTAATTAGTCATATTTTTTTGTTAAGAAGTAATACGTTTTCAATCTATACAGCTTTTATATAGATTTAGTAATTTTGTGAATTAATTATATCACAACTTACCGTCATTTCTTTTTGCATTGCGTGCTCTTTTTGCATTGTGTCCTCTTTTATGCATTGCAATGTTAGGAGTCAGGGGTACTTCAATGGTGTTGAAGCCTCGTTAAAATGTACATATTGTTTCTAATTGTTCACTTTCAAAATAATTATTATGTCATGCACTAAATTGTAAACTAACCATCGCTGGAATATGCATTCTCTAGCTGCTGGATAATTGGAACATCATGGAGATGAGTGTTTGTGTACTCATCTCTTAGAAACTCAGTAGTAAGTGATGCATTGATAATAACTTCAATTATTGCATCATCTACAATGTTGCATCCTTCGTCGGTTGTGTCGGAAATCGGGGTTACTTCAATCTTGAAGAAGCCCCGGTATAAACATTTTTAGTTTATGAAAATGGGTAAAATATATATGCACGACGTAATAAACAATTAATTTTAAGATCTATGTGATTAGTTAGGATATGGAATACTTTGTTGCTACATTTAATAAAAAATTATTTAAAAAAACAATTTACTACTCAACAAAATGTGAGCTAACCATTGATATAATTTGCATTCTCAAAATCATGCATAACTGTAACGTCATGAAGGTCGGTATTCGCATATGTATCTCTTAAAAGTTGAGTAGTAGGTGGCGTGTTGTGATTTGACACTGGAGCCTCGTTGGAGCATATAAGCATCGAAGGGGTATTGCTAGAATTAGCATTAGCAGTTCGACACTTTTTTGAAGATCTTCTTTGGGGAACAATCTCTCTTTGCATTGTCTTCATAAAATTTAAAATCTGTAAGCAAAAAAGAAAAAAAAATTAAAGAAGTAAATAAATGAGGAGATGATTTACCAAATGTATTTGTTTCTGTAAGATTAAGAATTATCGAATAATATCTGATTCGTGATTTGAATATGTGTCATCAATATGTCTTTTGTAGTTATGTTAACCAACCGTACACAAGTAATCATAAAAAAGTATAAGAAGCTTCAATCTTTCACCAGGTCGTATTATATTTATGTGTAGTTGAATAGTAAGCAATTTTAGGAAAATAAAATAAAGTTGTATGTGTATATACAGTAGCTATATTACTCAAAGTAAGAAGTGACAATAGTACTGATACTCATTGTAATTGACAACAATTGTGAAATACAACATAAATACTTAGCATTTTTCATGAGAGCTCGTATTATATTTATGTGGTGTAGTTGAATTGCAAACAATTTTAGGACATTAGAATGAAGTTTTAAATGTATATATAATAGCTATATTACTAAAAGCAGGAAGGTAGTGAAACTCATTATAATTGACCACAATTGTGAAATACAACATAAATACTATATAGATGGTCGTTTTGAAATATGGAGTTGTATTTTTCATGATGTGCTTGCTCACATTAATTTCCTAATTTTCGGCACCAGAAAATTAACAGAAAGTAAGATATTAACATTACATCACCAAACTAAATTGATGGTTTCTAGCCTGAGATCACGATCCATCACTCTGTTTTGGTGGCACACCTAAAACAGAAGCAAAAAGAAATGATTAAGCATTCCAAATCAACATATGACAGCTATTGCAAGATTATGATCCAATTTCCTTATCAAACAAACTTCTGCAAGTTCATCAAGGAGACAACAAAAATCAACATATTTGCCTAATCCTAATCTGTATGGTTGCTTCATTACATAAGAAATGAATTCCACAGATGATAAAGAAATGCATTTCGCAATCTTTCTCGAAACAAACGAAAAGGAAGGAAAGATGAAACATAAATCATGGATCAACTAAGCCATGATCATACTAATGGAAAGGTCACATGTATGTGAATTGTTTAAGCTGTTTTTTCAGTAGGATTCTTGAAATTCTTCATGTCAATATCTTAAATGTATTCATATTATTAAATAATATTTATGTATTAATATATTAAATGTAACCAAAATAGCCCTTAGTAGATCATTAGTTTTGATGTAGCATTCTTTTCTTCTTCTTTGAAGTCAGATTTGCAGCAGAACATATCTTGAAGAATCATATTGACTAACCCCAAGTCAACTGAAAACACTTTTACTTTGTAACGTGTTTGATTTATGATAACATGATCATTTCGGTTCTGAAATGCATATAATTATAGGAAAAGAACCCTGCAAAGCAGGCCAAGGTGATTCAGGAATTCCAAAAGCAATCAGCAGAAATGGATATGAATGTGAGTCCCTAATTGTTTTTCTGTGCAATACTATACTCCCTAACAATGTTTATCAGTGTTTACCATATAGCATTAAGAGTAGACCCTTCTTTTTCAGTAATCCAATTCAAGTTTTTCAGAGTACACAATATAGTTTAGTACTAATCAACAAAGCAAATCAAGTCTTACCGTGATGTTTCTTTCTGACTCTTCATTATAGTCTTTAGATCCAAGGGCAAGAACTCTCCTGACAAAATAATTAGCAATATATAAAACCCAAGTAAAATCTTGAATTTTGGGAAAAAAAAGATCTTGAGCTCGATTCGATGTCTCTGAAGTTGATTAGCATTTGCAATATATGAAATCCAATTAAAATCTTTAAATTACTCTAAAACCAACCAGAAAAAGTAAATAAAAAAAAAAGTAATTATGCGTTTAATCTCATAACCCTCCCTGCCCCAAGCCAGACCTCATCAAAGGCCTCCGCGCCCACACCGATGCCGGCGGCATCATCCTCCTCTTCCAAGACGACAAGGTAAGCGGCCTACAGCTCCTCAAAGACGGCCATTGGGTCGACGTCCCCCCAATGCGCCACTCCATCGTCATCAACCTCGGCGACCAGCTTGAGGTACTACTATTCTCCCCTCTGCCCTCCCCTGACAGCATTTAGCATAAGATGATGAATATGTATCAATCTGTCTGTTCAGGTGATCACAAATGGAAAATACAAGAGTGTGATGCATAGAGTTGGATACATATCAAATATTTATAAACTTGCTAGTTTCTGAGCATGTTAGCAATACATTATACATAATTTAAATAACTCCTTTACTACATATCAAATGCTAGTCCACCATGTACTACATCATGCATTAGAAACCATACCTATGTTTTTAGAGGGAAAAGCGGAGAAGGAACCAATAAAACTCGACATTCTTTCTAAAGTCACTTCTGAGATGGACCTTGAGAGACACTACAACGGAAAAGAAATGAAAATTAATATACTTCTCACTTTATGAAATTGGTCTAATTCATATCAGAAACATAAATAAATGTGATTGATGTTCCATAGACTGATTTTAGTAGCAGGATAGAGCAGCATGCTCATTTGCATAGGTAGAATGGGACAAAGGGACTAAAATTCATGGTGAAGTAATTTATAATTTAGGACATAATCATAATCAAATATTTGTCATTTTCTTATAATTTTAGATAGAATTTGTGATGCTTAAGATCGCAGTAAATTATAAAAATATTTGTCAAGATCAGAAGAGTGTTCTAGGTCTAAGAACTCAAGAAATTCCAAATACCTCAAGAATCCTAATTCAAAAACCATAAGTAAATCAAAGTTAAATCTAAATAAAATTGTACTTCAAAAATATTAAACTCTGTAAAATCAAGCAGCGGTTGGAAGAGATGGATCGGTCCAACGCGGTGAACCGGAGGCTTTCTGGCTGCAAGCAGGGGACTCCCTTTTAACGGACCTGGTCGGCTATTACGAACGGGTTGAGGAAGAAGCTGAAGGAGCTAATGATGGACTTTGAGGGGCTAAGGCAGAGGATAACGATGGAGTATAAGGAGACGGTTGGGAGAAGGCACCTCACCGTTTCGTTGCGGCGGAGGTCTGTCGAATGGAGTTTTGGAGGTGGGGCTAGCAGTTCGATTGATGGTGAAGGAGAGCTTTAGTGAATTTGATAACCATTGAAAAGGCGGCGTTGAAGGACTGAGGCGTGAGAAGATAAAGTCGTGAATTTGATAACAATTGAAGGCAGCGTTGAAGGTCTGGGGCATGAGAAGATGAAGTTTTGTAAATCAGTTCCAACATTACCCTTCGATTTTGAGTTAATATCCAATTTGCCTGATTTTACTGTTCAATTTGCAATCAATTTGCAATTGGCAATTCTTTAAAAATAGGCAAATTGACAAATTTGGTCCCCATTGTTTGCCACTTTGGATGAATTGGTCTCTAATATTTTTTTTTAGTTTATTGGTCCCCAATGTTTGCTAATTTGGATAAATTGGTCCTTCTGTCAAATTTTAAGTTAATTAAGTGTTAATCATAGGGGTAATTATGGAATAAAAATTTCAGGGACCAATTCATCCAATTTTTATATAAAACTTTATTTTTTTTAATTTTTTTTAAATTATGATTTTTTTCGGAAAAAAAATTAATTTTTCAAATAATTTTTTATTTTAAAAATTACTTTTTTACAACTAATTTTTTTTCTTTTTTTTTTCAAATAATTTTTTTGGTAAACGAAAAAAAATTAATAGACCAATTCATCTAAATAATTTTTTGAATTAACTTTTTTTTCAATTTTTTTATTTAAATAAAAATTAAGTAAATTTAGATTAACTAATAATTTTGCATTTCACGGTGAAGGAGGGGAGCGGGTCAACACAACGGTTGGGGAATGTGTTATGTTCTTCGAGGAGAGGAGCAGCTGGACGACCCGCTCTGCTCTTCTCCTCGAAGAACATAACACATTCCTCAACCGTTGTGTTAATCCGCTCCCCTCCTTCACCGTGAAATGCAAAATTATTAGTTAATTTAAATTTACTTAATTTTTATTTAAATAAAAAAAATTGAAAAAAAATTATTTCAAAAAATTATTTAGATAGAATTGATCCCTAAAATTATTATTAATTAATTTTTTTTCATTTACCAAAAAAATTATTTGAAAAAAAAGAAAAAATTAGTTGAAAAAAAATAATTTTTAAAATAAAAAATAATTTTTTTCCGAAAAAAATAATAATTTAAAAAAAAAATTAAAAAAATTAAAGTTTTATTTAAAAATTGGATGAATTGGTCCCTAAAACTTTTATTCCATATATACCCCTATGATCAACACTTAATTAACTTAAAATTTGACAGAAGGACCAATTTATCCAAATTAGCAAACATTGGGGACCAATAAACTAAAAAAAAAAATTAGAGACTAATTCATCCAAAGTGGCAAACATTGGGGACCAAATTTGCCAATTTGCCTTATAAATAAGATAGATTTTTAAAAAAATAAAAAATAAAAAAGTGGAACCGATGAACCGAACCGAACCAAACCAAACCATTTATAAGCAGTTTGGTTCGGTTCAGTTCCGATATTTAAAAATACATCGAATCGAAGCGAACCGAACCACTTCTAAGTATTTGGTTCGGTTCCTAAAATACATTAAAAACCGAACCGAACCGTTACACCCCTACTTGTGAGATGGAGAGAGAAACAGAGAGCAGTAATAGGTGTGAAACTCTGTATAGTTTTTATTTGACAAGTGTTCGATGCTAAAGGATGAGAATTAAGAAGGCTAAAAAGGAAAATAAAAGCCTACAGTCCAGCCAGCCATCTACAACGCAGATTGGAAAATCATCTCCGCCAACTCCTGCATTCAACACAAATTAATACTGCCAACAAAAATGAAACGCAACACAGGCCAAAAACCACAGCACCAACATTGCTTTTACCTGCTTAGCAGAACCAACTTTAGGTTCTCCCCATTCTTTAGTCTTCTTTTCGAGTAGGTCGAAGTCCGCCTTTCCAGCCTGTTGCATACTTCCATCTCAAGCACAACAATAATGAACAAAAAAAGACTACGGCAGAACAAGAACATGACCAAACTTGCCTCTATTTGGGCTCCCAATTCTGTGTCAAAACTTTGATACCTCTTGCGAACCAATTCCTCCAACAAACCATCCTGCTCGAGTTCAAGGACACCACTTTGTTAAGTATGTTATACCACTTCATTCAATTTAAGCTAATATAAAGAATCACCTCAATTAGCTTGGCTGCATTTCGGAGCCCACGTGCAATGGTATCCATACCCGCAATATGAGCAATAAAAAGGTCCTCAACATCCGTGCTTTCCCTCCGCCTATTTATTATCAACACGCATACATAAAATGATTACAAAATTCTATATACATATTATATTATACAAAAATCTACATATAATTTGGGAAAACTTACAGTTTTGCATCAAAATTGAATCCTCCAGGTGCCAATCCTCCCTGTGGTGCACAAATAGAAACCGTGTTCAAAGTTTTTTATATTTCTTTTATGTGCAAGTAGAGTTACAAAATCCACATACATTTTTAATAACAGAGAGCATAACTAGAGTTGCTTCTCCTACATCCATCATGAACTGGTCTGTATCCCAACCTACAACAAGTGCAAACTGGCATTACACCTTACTGCATACAAAAGAATACACACTACTAAAGTAGCTATAAATAATGATGATTAGAAACATACCAACTTGAGGGTCCCCAGAGTTAGCATCAATGTTCCCCAGAATGCCATTGATTCTAGCAGTCTCAATCTCATGATGACAGCTGCAGTGTAGGACGGGGTATCAGGGGCATTAAATTCAGTGATTATGGTTATGGGAAATGAACTATTTAATCAAATCGGCATACCTGTGACCGGAGAGAGTGGCATGGTTGCACTCAATGTTCAGCTTAAATTCATCTGCACAGAAAGGAGGAAAACTAATGAACACAAGACTTATGCTAATCAATATACTGTGACATTCTACTTCATAATCGCCCAACACAAGAAGCCTCTTCAAAAAGGAGAGAGAAAGCTATGATAACAGTTCTACAAGGGATAAACATAGGCTTTCTAAACTAAATCAATTAGATTAGCAACAGTTGGCTAACAACTTTGCTTTCTTTAACTTGATAATTATTAAAGAAAACACATTTATTTTGTCTAACTAGGAATGGAGCTACCAAATAGAAAAGAAATGAAGAACAAAAGTGTTTTTCCTTTATCACATAACAGTCAAAAGTTTCATGCAACACAAGAAGACATGTAGATCAGTGATATTCCTCCTCTTTCTTTTAATTGATGAGTTACTAGGGTTCGTTGTCCAATTCTTCATCATGCACACTGAACTTTCAATCAGTAGTAAAAATTTGTTTTGTCATATTCAACAGGTAAAACTAGAAATATATTTTCATAAAAACCATAGTATATATGTAATACCAAAAAAAGTCAAATATCACAACAGTTACCTATCAATCCATATTTACGTAGGAAATTTGCTGATGTTGCAGCATCCCAGTCATACCTGGCATGATTGAGATATCTCAGGTAAAAGGAATATCATTAATCATCATGGTAGTTAAATTAACAACTCGTTAACAGAAACATACTGGTGTTTTGTTGGTTCCTGGGGCTTAGGTTCGATGAGCAGTGTTCCTGAAAATAATTGTCAACATCAGCAATCAGAGATTAAGATGCTGTAGAGTCTTGAATAATTTTAACTGTTTATCGACAACATTAAATTAATTAAAGGGGTAAGACTGCTCCGAATCTTCTGGCAGCTGCTACTCAAGCAATAGGTCAAGTTCGAGTTACCATTCACATATCTGTTACAAGTCTGGAAAAAAAATTATCATTTCCTATGCAAGTAGAATATAAGAATACCATTGAATCCAATCTTCTTCTTGTAGGCAACAGCTGCTTCAAAAAAACGTGCCTGCAAGAATATGATAATCACGTGATTCAAAATGTGGGAAATTAAAAAAAAGAGAGAGAGAGTTTAAGATCTTCTAAATATTTCACAAATCTAACAATCATGAAATACAAAAAGGCATAACTATATGAAGTCTGAAGCAAAAAGGCATGAAAAGATAACATGACATCATTAACTTACCATGTGGTTTAACTCTCTTTCCATATCTGTGTTCAAGAGAGACTGGTAACCTTCACGACCACCCCAGAAAACATAATTTTCTCCGCCTAGGTAATGTGTGACCTATAGGCACCAAGAGGAATGTGAAACATGAAGTAGAGGAAGGGATGGACAAGACAAAACGTGCATCTACAAAATTGAGTATAAAAAGCCACATATATTTTGTAAATAGGATAAGACCAGATCAGTCAACCACCAACCTCAATTGCCTTCTTGACCTGTGCAGCTGAGTATACATATACTCCTAGTTCAGGGCTGCATCAAATAAAGATCAGAATATCAGTCCAGCTGATGAGTCATCAAATCAAGTCCAACATATACTGCCATCAACCTAGTTGCAGCTCCATGCATGAATCTTGGATGGTGGAACAACTGAGCTGTACCCCACAAAGGACGAATCTTTTTACCCTGGTGTTCACAGAGAGAAAGATTGGAAGAAAGAAGCAATGAGCATCCGAATAAAAGCGCATGCATTTTTCAAAATTAAAACCCCCAAAATGAATACGAAAGAAGCAGAGAAAATTGCAATGATCTCAACCTCCACATGCATGGACCGAACAGAAGGGAAATTATTATATTTCTCTTTGTTATCTTTTAAAAGCCAATACATAATTCAGCACCGTAGAGTCACCTGAAGTTCTTTTGCAAGAGCTACCACTTCATCCAAGTTGGCATTAGATTCCTACAAAATTTACAAATAAACATAAGCAAAGTCACATATTTAAAAATATTATCGACAGATCAATGAGATAATTCTCAAAGAGTAGGGCTGCCTGATATCCAATGAACTACACTTCCTTCTGTATTTGTATTTTCTTGACAAGGGAAAAGATAACAGGTGACCTAGAAGTATTACATGAGGACAGACAAGCAGATAAACTGCATTCATGCACTAACCTCAATTGTTTTTCCCTCTGGGGCAATATCCCTATCGTGGAAGCACCATCTGTCAACTCCGAGCTTATCAATGAACTCAAAGTTTGCCCTCACTGAATAATCAAGGTCCAAAGACTTTAGAATGAACAAATTCAATTTATCGCAAGGAAACTGAGAACTTATTAGTAGTAGCATAAACGTACTTCTTCTCTTTGCCATTGCTAAGGAATTAGTGCCATCTTCCCAAGGCCACATCTTTGTCGGTGCACCAAATGGATCACCACCCGTCCCACGAAATGTATGCCAAAATGCAACACTGAACCTTACCCAGTCCTATGTCAGGTCAGGAGTTAGGTACCACATCATCAACCCATATAATGATCCTTGAGAATCTAGATTGCTGTAAGTATACAACATTAACCCAATAAAACCCTCACCTTCATCTTTTTGCCGAGAACTTCCTCTTCAGCATTATACCATTTAAAAGAGAGAGGAGTCTTACTGGCAGGACCCTACATAAGCAAAGCATACGTGAACTAAACACAGAAGGGAATTACATCTCTCATCCTACACGGGCTATTCATAAAAAGGAGTAAACCAAAAAAAGGTGCTGATCACAAAATATCACCTCATACGGAATTTTTGAAATGCCTGGGAAGAATTCCCCTTCCCATTCACCCGAACTAGAATCACATCCACCTGCAGGATCAGCAGGACATGTTGGCGGCCCTGCAGCCATCTGCATTCATATTCATTCAGTGTTTAATCAATCGTAAATATAGCATAAACCTATAGGAAAATGTATAAAGGGATTACAAAAATTATGAGAATAATATGAGCTGAAAGGTAGAATCTTTACCACTATACTGGATACCACATCTATACATACAAGCAGCAGCAATAGCAACTTGGCGCTTTTCATTTTAATTTCGCATGAAACAGAATCTCTGCAACCAGATTAAATAACTAGAAAGTCAGAATATTTAATGAAAAAAAATCAGAACAAACAAAAGGGCAATTCTCTTGGTGATCAATCATCATATACAAAAAGGCGATTCTCCTGGTGACCATCATCTCACACAATCCAGTTCTTGATTATCAAAATTAAATATGTCCACATCCCAGCAACCCAACACTCTTCAGCTACTACTCATAAAAATAGACGAAAACCCTAGAACTACTTTGAACCTTTGCAAATTCCCAGCACACATACAAAACAGAGACGTGCCCTTCTATCAGAAATCACCGATAACAAAGAAAATTGATATGAACTTACAGATAAAAACGGAGGCTGTTGAGTAGCTATGTCACATAGGCAACTTGGTGGTTTTATACCGGGAGAAAAAATTACCCGGGCTAGTTTAGTAATTCACTAAAAAATCTTCATATAAATGGATAATATGGTACCACTATTTTGAAAATTTTACCAAGATATCTCGGAGAACCATTAATACAAATATTTTGAAAAGATGGGAATGCGACACGTCTCGTGAGAGCTGTTCACTTTCTCACTTCTGCCCTTTCGTGTTTACACGGATTTTGCGGTGTTTTAGACTGATTGTGAGGATAAATAGTTAATTGATAATTAGATTAGATATAGCAGGTGAATGTGAATAAGCTCTTATTATAATCATTGCCCTTATCCATTCAACTGATAACTCAGAGATGACGTGGATATATGAATATTTCTGTACTGGATGTTTCAAAAATCAAATAAATAAACAAACCCAATTAAAATGCTAAGACTCGTTCCATTTGCATGGATTCTACTTTTAGAAAGTAATTTTATTTTATTCCAAATTACTTAAAATATTTTGTTTAGTAGAATTTAAAAAATAATCTAATTCCTAAAATACAAAATCATGTTGCTTGGTTTGATTTTTAAGAGTATCAGGTAGAATAACCCTATATCATGTCTTTTATTTACATTCTTACAAAGGTCCATTCAAGTCTTGAGATAAATCATGACACCTTCAAAGGAATCATTCATCCTGCAAATTGATTAAATAAAAAAAATATAATATTGAATTAAATATGTAGTATCATGTTTATCACAAATAATTAAAAAGTTGCTGGTATATCCACTTTCTATTTCCCACCAAACTATGATCCCAAGCATTTGCTAATTACAAACTTGATACAGAGGTACGAGCGGACAGAGGAGATACACGCATACAGTTGAGATCGTGCATCCACCAGTAGCTACAGAAGAAAGTTATCTATCATGTGTTGAACGACATCAGCACCATCGGAATTTAACCAGTAGCTCTTAACCTGCAGTACAAAATAATAACTTGGTAAAATAACTGCAAAAAGGGTGAGCCTACTGGACCCCAAAATAATTACAGTAAGGGTTAGTTGCTGAGTACACACTCTATCTTGCATATGTCTGTTCATTTCTTGGAGCGTTTTAAAAGCCTCCGACTTCTGCCTAAACTAAATTTCAGATGCACTAACTACGCTAATAGAAATCGGATTACATCCAGGCTTCTCAAACAGAACTTATGATACTGCAGTGTGCAGTTCATGAAAACTAAAAATGAAATTAACAAGTAAAGTGAATGCCTTCTACAAATAAAGTCTACCTGTATGGTATTGTGTGCAACGTATCTCTGTCTGCTTTTGTGAAAGCTTACATCAATACGCTCCCAAGATACTTGATTCAGACCTTGAATCATCTCCTCTGAACATGAGATTTGGAGTTCGTCTTATCACTTACAAAAACATGAAGAGCCTAATAATTGGCATTACCAGCAAAAGAGCCTAATCTACCTTCCAAGTCGATAACCTGTGTTCCAACAGCATGGGACACTTTACTATTCACATCTTCGGTTGTTCCTCGTTCTATATGGACGATATGAGGATACTTCATGTCATTCACAAGAAGACTTTCCTATTGAAGAAACAGAGGAAGTGTGTGACTATTGTACTTAAACAGTTCATGAAGTCAAATTGGGGAAACAAAATAAGACCTTTGGTAGTTCCTTTTGACGACGGATTGATGAAGTTCTCCATCCCACCACGTCTTAGTTATCAGTGAAGGCAAACTCATATAAATTTACTAGGATGAAAGACAAGGATATATCTTGCTAAAAGGATCATGAAGTCTTCAAAGGATACGGTCATAGTTTGCATTGGCATATGCTACTCGACGCTTGAAGCAACGTAATGCTGAACTGCATATAGGATCGAAGTTGTAAGAAGATACAGAAAACAAGTAATATGTAGACAACAGGTGCTGGAAAACATCAAATACTAACATGAAATGAAGGTCAGCAGAGTCCTTGACCATTTGTAGCAAGAGTGGAGGTTTACCACCATCTTTATCAGTGAGGAAAAGATGCTTCCCTGATCTTCCAGCTATCAAGTGTGCAGTTTGTGAAGCACTCTTTTCCAAAAGGGAAGCCCACAGAGAAGTGGAAGCTGAAAATTTGTGAAAGATGACATGCCAAGAAAAGCTATTGATAGTGCTTCATGCATATTAAAAAGGAAAAAGTTGAAAATGAGAGCATACAATGATCTAGTTAGTCATCAATTCCCTCCCCTTCTCCCTTCGCCCTCCGAAAAACAAAATGAGAAGTAAAAGAGAAAAACAAATACCACAAAGAATTAAAAGTAATCATCTGCAGAAGTAATAATTCTAATCCTTCATGCAGTCTCATGAAGTGTCTAAGACTATAGCCATTACCATTCAATTAGATATGTCAATAACCAATCTCGTCCCAATAGACACCCAGTATACAGCAACCTACATAAGAAATAAGATGGAGTAAAATAATACACTCACCTGTTTATGGCCTCTTGAACCCAAATGTGGGGTTGCAAATGTCACAAAGTTCACGGCTTCCAGGCCACCTATGCTTGCTTCATAAAATTGGTCATCGTGTGGGGTTAAAGTGTTTGCTTCCCCATTTGAGCTATATCCAGGACTACTTGAAGAACTTATTTTGGCAGAAAGTCTGTATAGCCTGCCTATGGCATACCTTGCTACAAGTCCACCTAATGAATGAGCAACAATTGAAATTTTGCGAACTCCATGCCAGCGTCTAATGACATCCATCACCTGCGCTATGTATTCACAAACTTATAGATCCGGATTTTCCAGGAAACTTCCAGCATTGGAAAACAAGGATAATATACTATTACCAAAGTACCTCTTCAGCAAGCCTTTCACCCATTCTATCAACACCATCAAAAGTCAATCTGGATGGATTACACTCGCTACCTGTTCACAAGAAGATTAAAAAATATATATTCTGGGATTGAGAGAACTTAAATTGAAAACTACAACTTTCAAAAGTAACACGATGTAGTATCACGTAATGTTTTCTCGGGAGCATCTTTTGTATGGAAACATACATAGCATCCAGAGAACCTGGAATGATCAATTATTGAAAGACAAAAATGGAGCACCTAACTGATTAGTCAAATGGAAGCACATATGAAGAGCTTTCTTGTAAATATGATTAAAGTTTCTCTCAAATATATTGTTCAATAGAACAACGGCAACAATAAACTGATTTCACTTTTAGCACATAGCATACACTCAACTCAAATACTGGCACAGGAAGTTAAACCAGTCTAAGCTCAAGGGCTCCGATAAACTATTTTTCTCTCATGATAGTCGCAAGAAAAGGAAATAATCAGTTCATTAATGCAATATGCCACTTGACCTACACGGACACATTGCCCAGAAATAGCCGCTCTTGTATTAAATGAGATTATCTTCAGTCATAAATCTTCTGTAGACCAGACAAACATTGTAAACATAATTGAATTCGGAAAGAAAAGCAAGGCCTAACAACTACTAGTCATGTAAACCTCACATATTCAAACAAGAAAATATTAAATGGAGAGGTGAACAATTAAGTTTGCAGGATGCATAATTGGAAACAATATATAAAGTTTAATCTGGTGAATTTGGTAATGTCAAACTTTATACACATGAGAAAAGATGATGGTCGTACGAAAGGATTCACTTGAACTAGCCAAGCTTATTTTCTAAAAGCAAT
Organism: Lavandula angustifolia; assembly: GCA_028984105.1. NCBI lineage: Eukaryota > Viridiplantae > Streptophyta > Magnoliopsida > Lamiales > Lamiaceae > Lavandula > Lavandula angustifolia. The sequence goes on along the minus strand of CM054814.1, from coordinate 22,094,855 downwards.
TAATGTCAAACATAGTTGTTAAAAGAAGATTAATTCACCATGTGAAACAACGTGGGACCAAGCAAACATATAACTTACGGTGAACAATGACTTTTTCAGGAAGGTTCTTCACAAACTGCTCAGCAGCATATCTCCAATCTGTAGCACTGGGAACAGCAAATTTTAAGAAAACTGATAGGAACAGACCCAGAAGACTACGTGGTAGTTACATCGTCATCCAACTTGAAAATGTACTGCATCTAGTAAAGTTTTAACCCTAACCAAGAGTAATGATATCACATATTACTTGCCTAAGCAATTATATCGGTCGGTTTTGATGCTTCAACATAGATTTTTTAGGCTAACCTGACATGAGTCTGATCATATTATACCGAGCTCCATATCACAATTATTGGAGGAAAAATAGCTTATCATGAGGAAGATCCATAATCACTCTAATTGCTCATTCTAGAACATCATTTACTCTAGAAATGAACCACTTCTAAAATAAGATTCCAGATCTATACGACAGAAGCTCTATGGAACAAACCTAACCCTTGTCCTACGATTGATCCATACAATCTCCCACATCCCTGAATTGGATAAGTTTTCCTCATAACCACTCCTAATCGATAAACTTCAAGAAGATGCACAACGATATACTTTTCATTGCGAAACTAATAAAAACATTGAAAAAGATTTAGGAACTATCGTCAAAGATTAGGGAAGAAAATGATACTCTCAAGAATGCCAGCGGTTGATCACGCCGACAGGGAACTCTAACAGCCAGACATAGATGCATCATTTCTCTCAAATTTAAGGAAATTGACAGTCCTATCACATAATTAACCAGGAATACATAGAAAATATAACAAAGTAACAAACAATACCAGAGTATCATAATATCAACAAAATTATGTTAAGAATAATCAATTACCTCCCTATGATACCATTAACCATGATAACAAGATGATCAGGCTGCAGTTTACCCTCTGCCGCCGCAGCATCGTAAACATCTTCGCCACCGTTGGCAACCTCTATCTCCACCTTCCTTTCCTTCTTTGAACTGCGCCCTTTGAAGCAGCAGCCCCTACTCAAATTTTGTAAAAAACCCATTTGACCACGCTCATCCACCAACCACAATTCACTCTCCCGTCCACTTCTCGATCTTGTCGCAAATCCCAAATTGAAGTTCAGCACCACACCGGAAAATCGAGAACTCGAATTGGGTTCTTGATTTGGAACCGTGGCTTGCAAAGGGAACTTAGCGGTGGCGATCATGGAAAGTTTCAATAATTTAAAGGAGATAACCTAAAGGAGAAGAGTGTAGAGAGATAAAAGAAAAGGAGAAGTGTGTGTGAGATAACTCACAAGTACGGGAGGTTTACCCAGCACAAAACTAAGTTGAAATCAGAATGTCAAGAGTTTTCAGATTTTGTAGGATTTCATGTTCAAATTTAGAAAGATACTTGGAACTCGGTAAAGTATTTCGAACGTGATGGCATTTGAATTTTGCACGTGATTTTTTACCATTTAATTACATTATCATTTAGTTTCTCTGAATTCTTGACATTGAATTCTTTTAGATTTTGATGATCAAGACAGCATCATTTAGAAAATACTATCTTTCAGTCAATGAAATTTATTCGGTGTTGAAAATACTCCATCTGTTCCGAATATATATGTTTATTTGTTTTTCCACATATATTAATAAAATATTTAATAATATGAAAGTTAAATAAATATTAGTATTAAAATATGAGTAAATTAAAATAAATTACTAAAATATTAATGTCATAATTATATTTGTCATTAGAAAAGTTGAATAAAATAATTTTTTCTATATTATCACATTAATTAAACGTATTAAAGTTAGTGAAAGATTTAATTAAACATAAATAATTATTAATAGACATATAAATTTAGAATATATGAAAAAAAAATATATATATATATATATATATATATTTGGGACGGATGAAGTTATAATAGTACAAATCTTTCTTAATGGGCGACATCCGGAATACCTCTCATAAAGGGACAAATTAATTTTAAAATATTAAGACGTGCGTTCACATAATTAGTCTATTTTTGTTTGTAGCCTGATAATATCTCTATTTTCTCATTACTAAAAATAACAACGATTGTAAATTAATTTTGTTGGGTTTTTTACTTTCGAGTTTATTCAATTTATGTCTAATGAATTATATGATGACTAAATCCATAATGTACATATAGAATGAATGTACATATAGAATGAAATATAGCCAACACGATAAATAAGAATTTATTGTTATATTTATTGGTCTATCAAACATGACATATTCAAGATTATATGAGTTAAATTATTGTGAGAGGACAAGGTTTCTTATACTTAAAACAACTTTTTCTTGGATGAATCCATTTATTTTTTATTTTTAGAAAAGTGATGAATATTACTAAGCTATAGGATTTTTTGGTGGTAATTTATTTTGTTTAGAGAATACTACGAAAAGTGTACTTATAGATTGTAATATAATGCAAATGTATTTCTATGTGTTTTAATAAGTAATTATAAGTTTTTAGAGATACTTTTTTTTTTTTTTTCATTCTTTTGCTTTTTATTATTTTTTACCAAAAACTATTTCTTGTGTCCTACTGCATAAAATTTAGAAAAAGCAACTTTTAGAACTTAAATTTGGAAATAAACAAGTTTGAACTGTAAATCACAGTAGACGCTTTTAATGTACCTTACTAAATAAGTACTTAATTATGGAAATAGCGGTTTAACAATTACCATACTAAACCCCTCTTTCCTTATATACGACCGAAACTCAAATTATAAGTATCCCTACAAAATTCATCACAATTTCACAAAATTCATCACAATTTCACAAACACCAGATGGCAATCGTTATTCGCGAGGTTTGGCAGAATAATTTGGCGTCCGAAATCAGGTTGATCGAAGAATGTCTGCACAAATTCCCTTACATTGCGATCGACACTGAGTTCCCGGGCACCGTCTTCAAGCCCACTACTCAATCCTACTCATTTCTATCTACGTCTCAATCCTACTCCCTCATGAAGTGCAACGTCGATGCACTATCCCTCATCCAACTCGGCCTCACTCTCTCCGACGCCGCCGGCAATCTCCCCCACTTCGGCGGCGCACACTGCGTCTGGGAGTTCAACTTCTCCGACTTTGACTTGGAAACCCAACTCCACAACCCAGACTCCATAACCCTCCTGCAGAAGCAGGGCATCGACTTCCCAAAAAACCGCCGCTACGGTATCGACTCCCGCCACTTCGCCGTCCTCTTCGTAAGGACAATCTTCAAGCAATCGAGCCTCCACGGCGGCCACTGCATGGTATGGAGGCGGAATCTGACGTGGGTCACTTTCCATGGGCTGTACGACTTTGGCTTCTTGATCAAGATTCTCACTAATAGGCTGCTCCCGGATAATCTGTTCGGTTTCATGTGGCTGATGCACGACTTCTTCGGGCCGGCTGTGTACGACTTGAAGCCCATGGCCAGGTCTGTAGGGCTGCACGGCGGTCTGGAAAAGATTGCTGATATGTTGATGGTGGAGAGGGCCGTGGGAAGGAGCCACCAGGCTGGCTCGGATAGTTTTCTCACGATGAGGGTGCTGATCGGATTCATCAAGAAATTTGGCCACACCAACCTAATGATCAAGATGAATTACAAGTTGTTTGGATTAACGGTTTAACAGTAGTACCCTTTGTTTAGATTGGGTTTTATTAGATTTGTGTAAATTTTAGGAGAGTAGATTGTAGATTTGTGCTTTCCGTTCTTTGGTGAAATAGAAGGAAACTATTCATTTTGTGTAATGGGAACAAAGAGAGCGTAATGCAATATATATACAAGTAGAAAGACTCCCTCCCCACGTAATGAGACTACAAACTAGAATTACTATGTCTACATATTTACTAAGGCTGAGATATCTACAATAAAAGAAATGTTCTTGTTAGCTGAAAATCTAATCTAGTCCCACTTCAGAATTAGCATTCCCAGCAAGCATCCACCTTTCCGGGTTTAGGGATCCAAAACCAAACAAGCAAACAAATCCATCGAAGTAGTTAAGTTCCTTGACTAAGAGATTCATTTCTGGAATCTAAGCAAAGCTCTAGAGGATTAAGCATGGCTACAGTTGCAGGACAAATAAGGCCACATTTTCGACATGTTTGTATTGTCTCCCTTCCAAGCAGAGCACAAGACTTGCCAACTTTAAGTATTAGTATGAATTATCAACACACCAGCAAGAGTAAATTATGACAATTATTTAGATATAACATATATTCAATGAAATCCTAATTTCATCGTAGCTAAGCCTAAGAAAAAATACGCATCAGTTACACAACTCAACTAAGATTGGCATCATCATCACCAAAACACTTCACATGAAGAAGAAATTAAACTCCTCTTAACTAGAGTTCAAAAATCACTAGAGCACACTGTACATTTCATCAACACAAGATAATCTCAATCTACTATGCAGTTCCCACACGCATATAGAAAAATTAAACGTGAGTACCAAATCGAGGAACAAGGATATACCTGATAATTCCCCAAGAGGTTGCGACTAAATAATTGGAAACTGAATCGCTCGGAGGTGACGCCACCTTTCAGAAATTTCAAGATATCAAACACCAAATGCACTTCGACTAGCATGCGGAGTATTTTCCGTAAAATTGCTGCATTCCTTCAGGACAGAAAGGAAAATAAGACACTTCAACTAATTACGTCAGGCGAACGATTTGGATTAACGTTAGTTGAAGCAGCGCCAAATGTGGCTAATCAGTGATATCGGTAAACCCTAATAACATTAGCACAAAGAGGGTTGAGATTTGAAAGAAGGCTAAAGAGCAGCAGAGGAGACCGTCATTCTCTGTTTTTCAATACGCAATAAATACTTTTTTCAACACTAATATGTATAGACAAGTCAAAATACCAATGTGTGTATATATTATATACGACTATAAAAAATTTAATAAAAGCGAAATTATCTTATGAGAATAAACATAAAACAATAATTGGCTACTTCTGTCTTTCACGAAAGAAATAAAAAAACTCTAGCTGAAAGGTGAAATTCCAAACATAAAAAATATAGATTTCAGCTATAAGCTGCTTAGTATAAGATATTCCAAACACCTTCTACTTCAGTTATTGTTTATTGCAATTTTATAATTTTAGAGTAAAAAGTCATTTTGGTGTTTAAACTTTTTTTTTTTTTGAATTTTACTTTAAAAAGGATAAATTTAGTTTCTAAATTTAAAAATACTTGCTACTTTGGTGTCTTTTACTATTTTAATGAATAAATAATATTAATGATTATTCAGAGAATGATAGAATTGTAAAGTCACGCACAACATTTCATTAAATAATTTTATTTATGTGATAATTTTATTTTGATAATTTATAATTAAATGCAATTAGTAATGAATATTCTTAAGAATTAAAAATTAAATACCATTTTTAATATACTCTTTTTACTATTCATTATAGTAAAGTAAGAAGGAGAACAAAGATATATATATTTATAAGGTTCAATTTTATATAAAGGCATACTTTTTAGAACATCTCTCAATTTAGTATTCTAATATTTGTATAACATAAAATAATTATTGATTAAATATTAAAATTTAAATAAACTATTACATTATTTTAAGCATTTAAAATAAAAATATAATATAAACTATTAAACTAATAATACAACTAATTATTATATAACATAAAAAATGATTTTTAATAAAATATTTTATAATTTTATCCTTCTCTAAATCGTCATTAATATTATTTAATTATTAAAACAATAGATGACACCAAATTTAAAAGTATTTCTTAAGTTTATGAATCAAATTTATAATTTTAAAATAAAGGCACCAAAACTAAAATATTGAAAATTTAGGCAAAAAAATGGCCATTTACTCTTTAATTTTATGAATGAAGTTAAATATATTGATACAACCTTGTTAAAAACTAATTAGAAACCAAATATTAATACAGATCGATGCTGGAAAGTGTTGAATTCATTTTCTAATACTCTTTTTGTTATAATGCTTATCTTCAAGATGGCTACCTGTTCAGCATCGATCGAAAGTCAGACAATCAATATATTTTGTTAGTATTTTAAGAATTTAGATTTTCTATTTTTTTGGTTACAGTTATAGTCTTATGTTATTTAGGGTTATTAACATGTAAATAAACAAATTTTGAACGTATTATGATTTAGCATATAATGTTCAAAATGTTTGCATAAATACACAACCTTTTGATTGGTTAAAATTTGTATAGAGATGAAAACTTTAGAATTTCAAGCCTCATAACCAGCAAATTCCTATCCAAAGAAATTTTATAAATAATAAAATCATAAACAAGTATTTTCTTATTGTCGATGACTTTATAAACCAAACTGGCATTTGTTTATGATTATATTATAAAATTTAAATGCACAAACACACTAATACATACAGATGTATAGATTAATCAAGCCAACCTGTCAAATTTTTTCTATCAAAAGGTTAGATTTTTTTAATTAATTCCAAATTCTAAATGTTAGATTATAAGCGTGGGTATTGTAATCATTAATAGATACTTGCAAATAATTAGCTGCAATCTTATTTCATACAAATCATTTCCTACCTAAACATTTAAGATTATCTTCCGTCGTTCATTCGATGGAATAATCTCTAAAATAGTCTAATTGTTTAATGTAGATGAAAGTTACCGTAATTTGCCAAAGAATAAAAATTAAGTTAACATAATAGTACCAAACGACCAATTAAATTAATAAAATCATAATTAAGTAAAAAATAAAAAGAAAAGTTCCTCCGGCTGAATATTTTGACTTTCTCACAGATGTGCTAATCATTATGTAACATGAGTGCCACCCCATATTTCACACTTTTAATTCCTTAATTTCAAGTTTCAACTACTCTACTATTCCCCTTTCTCTATATATATACACTAAACTATTTAGGGAAACCAAAAAAATCCATGACTGAAAAATAATTTCCTCCAAATGATCAACACCTTCCACTGTGCCTTCATTCTTCTACTCTTCTTCCTAACTTCAGCCACCGACGCCGCCGCTGGTCGGAAAAGCATAGTGCAGCAATTTCTGGGGGCGCAGAACGCGGCGCGGTCGGCGTTGAGGCTGCGGCCGCTCCTGTGGGACGCAAGAATTGCGCGCTACGCGGCCTCGTACGCGGGGCGGCGGCGGGGAGACTGCGCGCTGCAGCACTCGAATGGGTGGTGATCGCTGTTTACACCAAATAATCCTGCAAAATTGCTAGACCAAATATTAGTATAGCACAGGTATCGAACACAGGGAACGGAGTAATTTAAACCTAAAAATCCTATCAATCAGAGTTTGGTTAGCAACCACGCAAGTTTGGAAAATTTCTATATTCTAATAATAAACGAAAGCAAACAGGAAATTAACACAAAATTTACTTATGCAAATAAAAGCGGGTCCAGCAAGATGATTCACACACACATACAATCGATCACAGACACTAATTATTAATTAATCCACTTAAATCAATTAGTTGTAGGACACCGTAATTAAACTGACATATCCCCTATTCCCCCTTAATTAATCGGTAATCGCCATGGTGGGCATTGAAACGACTACTTCTCTAAATTAAGTGCAACCTATGTTGGTGGGCAATCAATAGATTTAACACCTAATCAGTTTTAAGAACTAAGAGAACCCAATTTAGAAGTCTACTCGTATGGTGGACATCTAATAGTCTCCTACCAAATTAATTCAATTGTCCTAAGAACAATTTGCTACTTATTTAGCCTAATCTCATGAGAAACGATGGAAGTACCAAATTAGCTATGAATTAAATTAAGTAGGGTGATCAAGCCTAGATTAATTAATCCAATTAATTAAACCTAGATTAATTCAGAACCTAAGTGATTAATTTTAAGCCATAGTCTCACGAAATTAAAGTGGTGTGTGTTTCACATCTCGCCGGCCCCTAAAAAGAATTAACTACGCATATCGGTTATGGACAGAACACAAAACATAATGAAATTCAATAAATGGTTATGCATGAACATTCTAACTAATTAATAGAAATTAGAATACCAAGTGCACGGAATTAAAAATTTTAGAAATGCAAATTTCATGAATTAAAAAAAAAACTAGGAAACTATCCATAGGTTAATTAAACGTAGACAATTAAAATCCGGAATTTAAGAAAAAAGAAAATGATAACATGTTGTTTCTTCCAAATCAAATCACAATTCACGGAATAAAGTAGAGAATGCAAACTTTAAATAGAACAACCCCTTGATCGGAACCCTCGGTTTCAATGCATGCTTGATCGGATGATTCTCGACTTCGGCGGTTTCAGACTTTCTCTCTCGGTGTCGGCGTTGGATGATGTAAAAGGATGATGAATTGGCAGAGTGGCTTCGGTGGTTCTTGGCCTTGGATAGTAAAGGAATGGAGATGGAAAATAAATGAAATGAGATGATGATTTCTTCCTCCCTCAAGGTGTGTTTATATAGCCTCGTTCTTTCCTTATTGGTCGAATGAATCATTAAGAGACTTAATGATAAAATCCCTTAATTTTCTCACCTTAATTGACATGTGAATCAAATTAAGGATTGATTCCTTTATTTCATTCCTTCCTTTCCTCTTCGGCGCAAATCAAGGGAGATATAAAATTGATTTCTTCCTTTTATTTCCCTCCTTCCCTATCGGTGCAAATCAAGAGAGATAAGATTGATTTCTTCCTTTTTGAGCATATATTCCTTAAATCTCTCAACTGCCACCTCAACGCCTCGTCAAATGCCACATCATCAACAAGCACTGCAAAACAAACACCAAAATAAATCCAAACGCCACAAAATATGCCAAAATACACGGAATTTGGATAGTACAAAATAGATCTATCAATGGGCCGTACGGGGAGAATATTTTCTGGGGCAGCGGCAACCGGTGGACGCCGGGTCAGGCGGCGGCGGCGTGGGTGTCAGAGCGGCGGCGCTACAACTATCGGTCTAACTCGTGTGTGTACGGGCAAGAATGTGGGCATTACACTCAAATTGTGTGGAGGGGCACGACACGAGTAGGGTGTGCAAGAGTGGAGTGGTGTGTTATGGGGGGAGGGGTGTTTTCATGGTTTGTAATTACAATCCACCTGGGAATTATATTGGAGAGAAGCCGTACTGATTTTTATTTTTATTTTTGAAGGGATTTTAATAACTTATTATTATTAAATTGTATAAATAACATTCGAGAATAAAGAGAAATTTTCATTAGTTCATAGTGAATTTTCTGAAATGAGTTAATTATGTAGTATAGTGCTAGAAAATGTAAGATTGGAGTTGAGTTTGCGACTCATATGTGATTATTTAGTTTGATGCGATAGGGAGTAGAACTGGCATCTTTGGGTATCTTTGTGTTTTTTTAAAGATTATAAAAGTACGTTGTTATGTTATGTAAATTACAGGAGAGAACAACCTAGTTTTGGACTTTTTGGGCCCTGCGCATTTGCTGTCTGCAAAATATCAAAAAAGTGCCAGAGTGGCAAGATCAAGGTAAGCAGTGAGAGCAACAAGGTGGCCCCTACCGGTGGCGTGACCAAGTCAAAGAAGAAAGGAAAGTGCTTCAAGTGCGGTAAGACTGGACATTGGAAGGCTGATTGTCCAGTTCTTAATTTCAAAGAAACAAGGTACATCAATTGCTCTAGTAACTGAAATTGTTCTAACATCCTCTTCATGAGTAGTCGATTTGAGGTCAATTGACCATGTTTGTTACTTCTTGCAGAGGTTCTTGCGGATAAGAGATCTTAGTGATGGCGATGGCATGGTTTTTATGTGCAATGGATCGAGAGTTTTTTAATATACTATTGGAGATTTACTTTTAGTATTTAATTATGATAAAGTTTTAAAACACATTTTACATGTGCCAGATTTTTGGCCGAATATTATTTTTTAGCAAAGTATTTTACCAAGATGGATATAAATCTAATTTTAAAGTCATGTTTCTATCATGAAAGACGATAATTTTATATGTGGCGACCTATTAAACAACTCTTTGTATATTATTACTTGCGTACCTCGTACCTATTCTACCACATCATCAAATCATAGAAGACGAAAGAATTTTCTCAAGAGAATCTAACCATGTAACACTTAAGACTAGGTCACACAAGTAAGTGAAAGATAGATATTGTCTTTTAAGGGAACAGGGTAAGAGAAGTATTAGCTTTTATTCATTTTGACTTGTGCGGATCGATGTCTACACAGCTCGTGGAGATTTTGGTACTTCATCACCTTTATTGACGACTACTCAAGGTTTGGATATGTATATTTACTTCGACACAAGCCGAGTGGTTTGAGAAATTCAAAGGATTCAAGGCGGACATGGAAAAGAAGATAGGTAATCATATCAAGTCACTACGATTTGATCGTGGTGACGATTATCTCCAAGTCAAGGGTCACTTGACAGAATATGGGATGATATCCCTACTGACTGCACCGAGCATGCTTCAGTAGAATGATGTGTCGGAGAGAAGAGATAAAACTCTTCTAGAAATAGTTCGCTCGATGATGAGATATGCAACTCTACCTATTATATTTTGGAAATTTGCCTTGGAAACAACAACATAGTTGTTGACAGTTGTGCCTTCCAAGTCGGTTACTCAAACTCCATTCGAGTTGTCGTTTGGGTCCAAACTCAGTTTGAACCACATAAAGATATGGGGCAATCCAACATATCTGTTGAATAAGCAATCCAACAAGTTGAAAGTTAGATAAAAAAAAGTATGTTCTTTGTGTGCTATCCCAGGGAACAAAAGATGGTATTTCTATAATCCTAAGGATCATAAGGTCGGTATCAACACTAATGTCAGATTCTTGGAAGAGGATTACATGAGTAGTGAACGATATTGGTCCCGGTAAGAACTCACGTGTATGGGCGGGGGGGATTTCAAATTTCAAGTCTTAGATCACGGAGTTAGTCCCTAGAGATTGAACCTGAGTCCCATAGAGAACTCCTTAATCATTTAGAATAAGAGTGAGCCTTACTATATTCAAATCAAGCAGTGCTGTTTTTATTTTATTTTATTTTATTTAAATCAAAGCAGTGTTTATCTGAGTACTGCAGGTTATATAGTTAGCCTGATTGGTTCAGACTGATAGAATAAGACTATAACTATAGATCTGTCCGGTGAATGGATCGATTGAGACTTGCTCAGTATAATCAACACAAGACCTCCTACTTTGTTTACGACAGCGGACGTAGGATCGTGCGCATCCGAACCACTTTAAACATATTATGTGCATTTACTGTTCACTCTGCAAAAAAAACTGGTTTGTAAAATTCATTAAGTCAGATTTTCAGTAAAGCTGAATACACGACCGTTTTCAGTAATAACATTATTAAGATATGGAGAAAATCTATCAGTTGCAGAAGGATCGGCTGACCTTGTCGTCTACTAGATTGCACAGACACTCGAAAAAAATGCCCAGTAATGTGTCCGACACGTGTCGGACACATTAAAAACGAATCGGAATAAAAAAAAAGTAGAAAATGAAAGAGATACATGTGTCTGACTTGCTTAGACATGGCCGCATACCTCATTTTCAAACCATTTAATTCCGTCACCAATCAAACTCTTTTATTTTTTTTCTATTAGGGCCCGGCCCACTTCTTTACGGGCCTATGCGCCAATTTTGAATGTGATTTTTAATTTTTTTTTATTTATATATTCTCTCATTCTTTTTTTATAGAATAGTAGTATATTTTTTCTAGATATAATAATGTTATGTTTTCCTTTTTCTACTCCACATTAACTCTTTGTGGATATTAGTGAATTATTAGAATGATACTTAATTAATTGACCTCATATTAAAGAATGTAAATTACAATAATATTTATTTTAATATAAATTTTAAGTATATAGTGATTAACGAGTGTTAGTAAATTTTATAAATTTTTTATGGTCTAAATTATTAAAATGTAATATATTGGTGGTTTGCTGATCGCTGTTTACACCAAATAATCCTGCAAAAATAGCTAGACCAAGAATTAGTATAGCAACAGGTATCGAACACAGGGAACAGAGTATTTCAAACCTAAAAATCCTATCAATCAGGGTTTTGTTAGCAACCACGCAAGTTTGGGAAATTTTCTATAACCTAAGGACAACGAAATCAAACAGGAATTAAACACGAAAATTTACTAATGCAAATAAAAGCGGGTCCAGCAAGATGATCCACACACACTCACAATCGATCACTGACACTATTAATTAATTAATCCACTCAAATCAATTAGTTGTAGGACACCGTAATTAAACTGACATATCCCCTATCCCCCCTTAATTATTCTGTAATCGTCATGGTGGGCATTGAAACGACTACTTCTCTAAATTAGATGCAACCTACGTTGGTGGGCAATCAATAAAATTTAACACCTAATCAGCTTTAAGAACTAAGGGAACCCAATTTAGGAGTCTACTCGTATGGTGGACATCTAATAGTCTCCTACCAAATTAATCTAATTGCCCTAAGACAATTCGCTACTTACTTAGCCTAATTCCACGAGAAACGATGGAAATACTAAATTAGCTATGAATTAAACTAACATAGGGTGATCAAGCCCAAATTAATTAATCCAATTAATTAAACCTAGATTAATTCAGAACCTAAGTGATTAATTTTAAGCCCTAGTCTCACGAAAATATGGTGGTGTGTGTTTCACATCTCGCCGACCCCTTAAAAGACTTAGCTACGCATATCAGTCGGACTACTGCATGACCAGGTTTCTTTGAAGAGAATACTAAACATGCTTGAAAATCATGAAATAATTATGCACGAAAATTCAAACAATAGCGAAATAAATAAAACACAAATAAGTACGAAATTAAACCCTAGGAATTAGGAAATCATAAATTAAAGTTTTTAATTCATCCTATAGGAAAATATCACGGAAGCATCCAAATTCGGGAATATAAACGGAAGCAGGAACATGTTTTCTCCAAATCAAACTACAATCAACGACATAAAAACTGAAATACGAACTCTTAAAATATGATGAATACTCCCTCAGACTCGGATCTCCCTCTCTTGGATCTCTTTCTCTCTCGGTCGATCTCTCTCTCGCTCGGCTTGTGGCTCTCGGCTTCGGTGGAAGGAAGGTGTGGAACGGTGATGATGTGGTATGAAAATAAAATAAATCTCTCATCCCTTTCTCCTGCTGGCGGTATGGATATATCAAGATTTAATGATGATAAGGATGATAAAAATAATCCATCCTCCCTCTCCTCTTGTTCGCCGTAAGATGAATTGGATGATTCATAAAAATCATCTCTTTCGTGACCCGCGTGCGGCGCCTCTTCTAGTCCTATATATATGCTCGTTCATTTCCTTCTCCAATTAGGTTTTCTAAGTATGGAAAGATATAATATAAAGTATATTATATTAATTTCTTTCCACACTTAATTTTCCTCTTAATTTCTTCCGGATTAAGCACATATTTCCTTTAATTTGCATCCGCCACATCAATGCCTCGTCACCGCCACATCATCATAAGAAACTGCAAAACAAACACCAAAATGCAATCCAACTGCCAAAAATGGCGCCAAAATAAACGGAATATGGATGGGATAGTACGAATTTAGACCTATCAAACATCCTTACACTTAAACCATACTTGCCCTCAAGTATAAAGAAAACCAAAGTATAAGTACTATCCAAATTCCTTCAATCCCCAAAGACTCAAGACTCTAAAATAAAAAGACAAGGACGAAGACAAGACAAGGAAAAGACAAAAACACGACTCGAAACAAAAGAAAAGAACAGCACAAAGACAAAGACAAAGACAAAGACAAGAAAACGACACGAAACAAAACAAGAAGCAATGCCAATCATATCCGTAATCTCCACACTCAATGAACTAGCAAAACATGTCAAACTATGCAAATATGAATCTCATCAAACAAGTAGAGTTGCAAATTTAAGATTAGACACACAAATATCAATTAGTCAAAAACCTAAGCAAAAGTGGATCATCCTCACGGTTCACTCAACATTCTCTAAATCTAAATCCGGTTAAGCCACTCAAGAAAATATAGTTCATCCGTCACGATAAAAGATTGTCACAACTGCGATATCAAGGAGGTCTTTTTCTTTGGTTGTAATGGGGCTTAGGACATAGACAATTTTTTGTTGGTAGGGGTCCTAGGGGTTCTAAGCTCCACAAATTGTACAAATATGTCATGCATGTTATACTTGCTAAATTTGAGATAATCAAAGATGGAAAATCAATCCTACCATAAAACAAAATAATATCAGTTGCTACCAAATACATCAACAAATACCCTTCAAATAAACTAATTTTTCCACTTTTTTTTTTTTTTTTTTTTTTTGCGTGGATCAGCACTATTCACTATTCACGAAAATATGGGTACAAATACGATCGGACCTTAGATATTGCTATTCATACACAATTCCGGCCAACAATTAATTTCGTAGCATATACACTAGGTAGGCAAATGATATATAAGAAGATCAATCTCACACAAGCGTGTAAAACATGCAATGACATGGGAAAAAGAAAAGCTAAAAAGGCCTCTGTTTGTATTTTTCTGACTAAATCAAAGAATAGGGCAAGACACAAATTAGCTCACTAGGGGATAATGCATGGTAGGAAAAATATTGTCGCGGTTAAATGGCTCAATCCCTAGTGTCTCCTATCACTTATCACAAGTGACTCACCTTTATTGCAACTTCATGGACAAACACTCTCAAAGAAATTAGTAGGAAGTGTCCTACTTTAAAGGCTCAAATCTAATATACGGAGTGTGTGTAAAATTCGATCCACTAATTACTTATTATTTCTCATCCCAAATTACATACAAATGTGCACCAAGTCCTACTCTTCACAACAACTAACATGCTTGCATATTGAGACATAAAGCACAACCAAACATGCTTAAACAAAGAACAAGAATGCATCAACAACTTCAATTTTTGGCATGCTTCGACGACACAAAAGAAAGGACGACACAAAGTGAAACGACGTAAAGACATCTCTCCTTACACTTAACCCCTTGTGTGCCCTCACACAAGAAAACACAAAGAAAAAGGACGGAGAACATGACAAAAACATATAACAAATACCCCTCCTTACACTTGATCGTTGCAAACGAGCAAGTAAAAGAGAAACAAAACATAGACACGAACACAAAAACATAAACACATAATAACAAGAAAATAAAAACAAAAGCAAAAGTGGGGAAAATGGCGTCACCTATTGCCCGGAGGCGGAAAGCGAGAGAGAACCGTGCGCTCCAAATCATCAAAGCGCCGCCGAAGGCTGCAAGCTCACCATGAAACTAACTCTACTGAGATCTTTTCTCCTTACACTTAAGTCCACAACATCCTTCGTAGCCTAGATATGGAAAAACAACACAAAAACAAAGATCAAACAATAATAAAATCAAAGGAAATAAACGATAATAAACTCGGGTTGCCTCCCGGTAGCGCCTTTCTTTAAAGTCTTTGGCTAGACCTCCTCTTAAAGGGTCAATCTGGTGGGGGTATGCATAGTGGAGTCACTTCCACTACCTTGATCACCCTATGCAATCGCTTCCCACGGTCTTTATACCACATGGAATCATTACAGATCTCTTTATCCCTCATGTCTTTGGCATCCAAATCAGCAAATCAATGTGTGAGAGTGAGTTCCATCTTATCCTGCAACAAATGCGTCTCAAGATATTCTTGGACAAAGCTCTCAAAAACGTCAGTAGAAAGGCCATCTTCATTCTCATGATCATTAGGTTTCTTAAGTGCATTATCAATATGATGAACATAAATTTCATTATGATACTTAACACTTATGGAAACTTCATCAACATCAATCACTGCCCTAATAGTCTTCAAAAATGGCCTACCCAACAGAACACCCGCAGTACCCTCAACTTGCCTATCATTGGTATCTATAACATAGAAATCAGCAGGATAGACAAAATTGTTGATTCTGACTAGCATGTTCTCTAGTAAACCTATTGGAGCAATGCATGACCTATCAGCAAGTTGTATAATCACCTTAGTAGCTACTAACTCCACTCCAGTTAATTGATTATACACAGAAAGTGCATTGATAGATGCACCCAAATCACACATAGCTTGCTTAACCATCACATTACCCATAAGACAAGGTAAAGTAAACATACCTGGGTTCACGCACTTGGCGGGGAGCATCTTCTGGATGATTGCCGTGTTGGGATCTTGTATACTGGAAGCAAATTTTATGCTTATATACAATGTGTTTTGTCCCTACCACTATCTTATTCTCCTATCTGATAAATAAATATATATATATATATATATATATATATTTGCACATGTTATCCTTTATCTTGTATAAAAGTTAGATTTGTGTGGTATGTCGGGTATCACAGAAGACAACACAAATTGGTTGAACTGACAAGATATAAACAGTTATCACAGCTGAGACAACTTCAGGATAAGTTGTCGGTTTAAGCTGCAGTTTATATAAGAAGTGGCTTGTCTTAGCTGCTTGTCTTTACTGGTACACTGAAGGTGTATTGATGGATCACAGTGAGATGTGTTCTCCTAACTGACCTTAGTAGAGAATCAAGATCTCGGTGACTTAGCTGGTCTTAAGCTTGGTAAGACTTCAGCTGAGTGCATTTGGCTATCTATCACTTTGACCTACTATGGTGAACGTCATCGCGACTGGATCTACGTATCTTGGGTGTTAGTAGTTATTTGTGGCTCAGGCTGGTTGTCTGTATCTTGCAGCCGTATCCTAGTAAAATAGGTTCATAATATCCCCTGAGGAACTCGAAAGGATTATCACACTAAACCCGGCCGATTGATTAAGTTCAAGTGTGTTAATAAGGTCGAGTGGTACTACTCAGGAATATAAGATGTTAATTAATTTAAGCTGTCAGTGAGATTAATTAATTAACGGATATTTCTATCTTAAATACGGAGATCGATTAAGTCTAAAATACAAGCCCTTGCTCAATTTGGGATAAAGGGGTAAGTCAGCACGGATTCTCTAGTGGAATGAATCTGTGTTTATTAATTAATTTTGCTCTGGGCTGAGCATAGATAAATAATTAATTTGAGGCACAGCTTTATTTCTTGTATTAGATCCCTGATCTGACCCAATTAGTTGCCTAGTGATTTATTGTCTCTCAGAAATTATTATTAATGGATTAATGTATTTTTACATTATTTAATAATATTATTTATCTAGAATTAATTGGTTGGGCCAATTAATTGATAAATATTAGTAGCCCAGTGGATTAATTAATTATATTATGGGCTAATTATGTGGAAGCCCATTAGGAATATAATTAAATTAATGGGGTATAAATATTTTAATATTATATTAGCTTTTGAAGCCTATATATATTAGTATTCTATTCAGAAACAGATTACACACATACACAAAATATACACGGTATGCGTTAGTTTTGTGGAGAGACAAAATCTTATTTTCTCCAGTTCTCTGACCACCCAGAGGGAGAAAAAGGCCGGGACACAGTCAGAAGATCTGATACACGAGCAACAATCAGAGCTACAACAACATACGAAGGAGGAAGGTATCGTTTCTAACCTCAATTATCCTTCATGCCGACACTGACGTATCCATCAATACCTTCTCGGACTGTTAGATCTTACCCGCTATGAAGTCTTTGACAAATTTCCCAAATTGGGGAATCTTCACGGCTTCGAGGAAAGGTATGTTGATTTCCAGCTTCTCGAACAACTTCACATAATCCATGTATTCCTTGTTCGGTGTCCGATTCCTCTCCAATGCCTCATGAAACGGTGGAGGTATGGCGGCTTAGTGGTCTGCCCCGGACGGATCGGCCTTCTCTCGCTGCGTAACTTCATCGCAAAATTTCGCAACTCGTCGGGTCTTTGCAGGCGCTCGACCTTGTCCGTCGGTCGCCTCTCCATCAACCGTGCATTCTCGCAATTCAGCCGGGTTTGTCTCGGGCGGTTCGACTTTCTCTGTCTGCGTCGAATGCTCGGTGCCGTCGCCTTAGCGGTCCGTTCTCTATCGCAGATCTAATCTTTTGGGGACTCGCTTTCGGTGATGGTTCGGACAGCTCTTTTCCACTCCTCAACATGATGTGATTGCAACTATGTGCAGACGAATTTGGCTGAGTCTGAGAAGGTAATTGCCTTTGATTTTCCTTCTGTTGGTCCCAGAGAGCACGTTCAGGTGTAGAGGGGGGGGGGGTGAATACACCTGAAACCGATTTTCTCAACTTAGAACACGAACAGTCCTGTTCGTGATAGTGTCGTCTCGAATGAGTTCGGCGGACCGGATAGCCGTTTCCGAATCGTGTTTGGCAAAGTGTCCGACTCTACGCGAGATCCGCTAGCCGACCGACCGTCGAATTCGAGCACGCAGCATAGAGTCCAGAGGTGCGGAAAGTGTAGGCCCAAATCAGTTGAGTTGGAAAGACGTTTATATAAAACCAGTTTCAGTAGAATAATGAGATCAGTCAAGTTTGTTGAAACCGAGTTGAATGATTTTAAAGGATAATTTTCAGTATGATCAGTTAAAATCAATGCAACAGTAAATAGACACAAGCGAGAGACACAGAGGTTTTTAAAGTGGTTCGGATATCAAACAATCCTACGTCCACTATCCCGAAAGATCAGGTGGCTATTTATTATACTGAGTTAGTCTCAGTCAGCTTGTACACAGGACAAAGCCGCATCTTGGAATTTATACTGAGCAAGTCTCAGTTTACACGGTTATCAAACTAAAGTGTTTGACAAACTCTCCAACTATGAAGGAGTCCTTTTACAATAAGAAACAAGTTCAAATATGAACTCTTTCGTCTAAGCTATGGATATATTCGGTTGAGCTTAGGGTTAGAGGGATAGGGAACGAGAATGTAGCTTCTAGAACGACGAACAGCTGAGTTTAGCTATGAGTTCGTGTAACGTCGTTTGGATACTAGAAGCTTGTATATCGGTTCAGCTTGGTTCCCTACGAGCTTAGAATGTAGTCTTTTGCCGGAGAAATGCTCTTCGAGTTCTTGCAGAAGACTTAGGTTTTCTGGGTTGGCTCGTTTTAATGCTATGCGAGTTCTCGTTGTCGTGATTGTTATTATCGTGTATATGTGTGTGCTTCAAATTTCGAATGATCCCTCTATTTATAGAGAAGGGTCTTGGAAAGATCTGTTGGAGACGATCATCCCTTACTCTCTCTCTTTTGGTAGCTAACGGCTCTTTTGAAGTAGAGTGACAATGTATTTTCCCTCCTTTTCCGGAAAGTTGTTGACTTGCAGCTTTAGTAGGTATAGGGCACGTGTCTGCTTGTCATTCGTCAAGGTTTAGAAAGCAGTTGAGACAGAACAGACCTCGAGGCATACTGAAGTTGACTTCTTTCTTCCTCATATTTGACTATGTTGATTGTCTTTCAAAAGATCGGCGATTAAGAAGACTCCGGCCGTTGCTTGAGTCCGATCTCCGATTCGGCGAGTGAATAAGCCGAGATTGCTCTACTGAAGATCAGCTCTGAGCACAGTGAACTACTCCTGCTGAGTTCAGTTCCACTGTCTCTTCTCAGTATACTGCTCCTGCTGAGTCCAATACATACCGAGTCTTCTACATCTGGTGCTAAGGCTGATAAGCTACTGAACGCCTGAACCAGAGCAGAGTGTCTGCTGAGTCTGAACCCTCAGAGACAAAAACAATTACAAAGAAATGGTTCACCGATCAAGATAGGGTTTTGGGATCTTCAAATCTTCATAGATTCACTCAGAGCATAAGCCTACTAAGTGCATGTCAGTACGGAAGACAGAATCATTTCCCATTATGTATTACTGTGCTGAGGATAGAATCATCACCCAACACCTTCATTTCATCTAGCGAAGTGGTCATCATAGACATTTGCTTGGTCAGATTGTCCAAGATATTTTGTTGCTCCCACTTCAATTGTTGCACCTCTCTCTTCACGGCTTAAAGCTCATCATGATTTGAAGTTATTTCCTTCTGCATCTGCTTCTGATATGCAATGGCATCTTTTTGAGAAACAATCATCTCGCACATCAATTCTTCAAGCATAGAGGATCCCTGGTCGGCTTGGTCGGGTGGAGGCATGATTGACATTTTCGGCTTCAATGCCATTTGATGCGAAGTTCGGTAAGGTTGCTCTATACCGAGGGTAGGTGTCCGATATAATTTGTCATAGCGGTGGATGAGTTGTTGTACTTGACTTTGTGGAAATTCCACGTGCTTGTGTGTTCGGGCACCTTGCTTTCCATCAATTTCCTGCTCGAGCTCAGTCTTCTTTTTACCGTTCAAGCTAATTTGACTTACGTTAGCCCTAGCATTCGGATTGGGCTGGATTTGCGACGGTAATTGCCCTTGACTTGCCTTCATCTCTTGAATTGAAGAATTCAACTTGAAAATCTGCTTGGATAAATTCTCGACGGTGCTTTGATTATCCCTCTTGGTCTGATTGAACTCTTCTTGCATCTGTTGCTGGTAGGCAATGTCGTTCTTTTGAGAATTAATCATATCAGCCATCATTTTCTCTAATGGACTGCTCTGGTCCGTCTGGCCAGACGGGCCAGTCTGCTGCTGAAATTGCTGCGGGAATTGCCTTTGATGTGGAGGTCTGTAGGGTTGTTGAAACCTTTGTTGCTGCGGTGGCTGATATTGTTGATGATGGTATGTAGGCTGTTGGAATGATTGTTGTGGAGGATTCCTTAGCGGTTGTAGCGCTTGGTCATCTTGTCTCCACCTTAAGTTCGGATGAACCTTGTTCTGTCCATTCCCACTTCCAGCTGCATTAACATCCTCACCTTGACATTGCAAAGATGTGTGCCCTCTTTGACCACATGCACCACATGTGTGATCAGCCATTGTGCGCGCAGATGAAGAGGAAGAGGAAGGAGGATTCCTCTCCTTGAATAGACGATTCAATTTGTCTTCGAGTTGGCTGAACTTCTCCTCCATTTTAACTCCAACCTTCATATCTAGATCGTCTAGAAAATCTCCACTCGAAAGATTCACAGATTTCCTTTGCATCCTTGGTCCTTTGTATTGTGATGTAGACTCGGCAATGCCTTCAATGATTGCCTTCACATCAGTGTAGTAGCTATTAGCAAAGGTACATTTCAATCCAACATTCACCATGGTCTTGGACTCTTCTGCCATTCCTTGGTAGAAGCATTGTAGCAAATCCACATCAGAAAAACCATGGTTTGGGCAGCTATCAACTAGCTTCCCAGTATGCTCCAAAGGATTCGTCAAGCTCTTGAGTAATCCCAAAAATCTCATTCTTGAGTACATTGGTCTTGGATTGAGGGAAGTACTTATCCAGGAATGTCTGACGCATCTGAGCCCAAGTAGTGATCGACCTAGGCCGAAGTCCGGAAAACCATGCACGAGCTCCATCTTGTAGAGTAAAAGGGAATGCTTTGAGCTTAAAAGCATCCAAATGACCTTGTCTGTGCAGATCACATACCTGATTGAATCCCTCCAGAAAAGCAAAAGGATTCTCGTTCAGCTTCCCATAAAACTTTGGACATACCGCGACCAAATTCAGCTTCACATCTATCTGCTCAGTGGTGGTTATGTTGATTGGTCCGGGCAAGTCCTCTCCCAAGTTCCTCGAACCTGAGTTCATCTTCAGATTGGCTCCTTCTTCTTCAGCCATGTTTTCTATTTCAGGTTCAGAATTGCTGCCTTCAGAAAACGGGTCTACCTGACCTGTCGGACCGATTTCAGATTCTGACTCACTGGTCCTTTCCTCTGTCTAGTCAGTCGGACCTATTTCTGTTTGTGACAGCACTGGTTGCTTTTGCAACTTTGTTGCCTTCCGGTTCCTTTTCGTAGTCTTTTCAATTTCTGGATCGAAATGTAGAAAAGGGCGGGAAGACCTGCTCATGCAACACCTAGAAAGCACAAAAGATCAGTAGGAAAAATAAGCTTATAGATAGCACCGTTCCCCCGCAACGGCGCCAATTTGGTAATCGCTATTTACACCAAATAATCCTGCAAAATTGCTAGAACTAGAATTAGTATAGCAACAGGTATCGAACACAGGGAACGGAGTATTTTAGACCTAAAATTCCTATTAATCAAGGGTTGGTTAGCGACCACGCAAGTTTTGGGAATTTTCTAACCTAAAACAAAAGAAAATAAATAGCAGGAATTAAACACGAAATGAACTTATGCAAATAAAACGGGTCCAGCAAGATGATTCACACACACACAATCGATCACTGACACTATTAATTAATTAATCCAATTAATTAAACCTAGATTAATTCGGAACCTAAGTGATTAACTTGCCGGCCCCTTAAAAGACTTAGCTACACATATCGGCCGGACTGACCAGACAGATCGGTTGCTGAACAGAACACAAAACATGCTGAAAATCATGAAATAATTATGCACGAAAATTCAAACAATAGCGAAATAATTAAAACACAAATAAGTACGAAATTAAACCCTAGGAATTAGGAAATCATAAATTAAAGTCTTCAATTCATCCTACAGGAAAATATCACGGAAGCATCCAAATTCAGGAATATAAACAGAAGCAAGAACATGTTGTTTTCTCCAAATCAAACTACAATCAATGACATAAAAACTGAAATACGAACTTTGAAAATAGGATGAATACTCCCTCAGACTCGGATCTCCCTCTCTTGGATCTCTTTCTCTCTCGGTCGATCTCTCTCTCGCTCGGCTTGTGGCTCTCGGCTTCGGTGGAAGGAAGGTGTGGAACGGTGATGATGTGGTATGAAAATAAAATAAATCTCTCCTCCTTTTCTCCTGCTGGCGGTATGGATATGATCAAGATTTAATGATGATAAGGATGATAAAAATAATCCATCCTCCCTCTCCTCTTGTTCGCCGTAAGATGAATTGGATGATTCATAAAAATCATCTCTTTCGTGACCCGCGTGCGGCGCCTCTTCTAGTCCTATATATATGCTCGTTCCTTTCCTTCTCCAATTAGGTTTTCTATGTATGGAAAAATATAATATAAAGTATATTATATTAATTTCTTTCCACACTTAATTTTCCTCTTAATTTCTTCCGGATTAAGCACATATTTCCTTTAATTTGCATCCGCCACATCAATGCTCGTCACCGTCACATCATCATAAGAAACTGCAAAACAAACATCAAAATGCAATCCAACCGCCAAAAATGGCGCCAAAATAAATGGAATATGGATAGTACGAATTTAGACCTATCATGGTTCAAAATAATTATATGATTTTTACATTTGCTATTTTTTAAATGTTTTGTTATATATATATTAGCGCATGTGTCGTGTCCTAAGTTTTTTTGAAAATGTCGTATCACATGTTCCATGTTCGTATCATGTCGTGTCTCGTGTCCGTGTCTATGAAACCTAGGTTGTCTAGATATTTTTTCATATAATACATGTTTGTTTTGCTCGAATAATGCACTACTATTAGGATTGCCTACAGAGCTCAACTCGCAAAAGAAAATGTATTTTCTTCCTTCCTTTCTTAAGCTCGCAGTTCGTCTCATGGCCTTCTAAATTTTGCATAAATACAATTTTTGCCTCTAAGTTAACTTTAAGTTTTTTTATTTTCTTCTTCTACAGTTGTATATTTATAAGATTTATCGACAGTTCTGTCCATTTTCGTGGCTTTTTTCACTCCGAGCGGTCTCGACGATGGAGAACCGGTAGGCACATTGTAATTCTCATCAACTAATTTCATAAATGCCAAGTCTTGTGTATTAGGAGACAGATTCTCCAAAATAGGAGAATGATAGGCATGATATGGATGTTTGGATCTCTTAGCACCATCCTAAAATTTAGAAAAATATTTTATAAGATCTCTCACATGATCATATTTCCAACTTGATTTACCCTTTATGTCGTCCATGTACAATATCTTGGCTTCGCTGATCTGCAAAAAAGCTAATAATACAAGACTAATCAAGAATGTAAATGGATAAATGTTTGATACTCTCAATATCTTCATCTGAAGCACCGCTAGGATGTCTACTTTCAATTGTTTTATGAACTCTTGAAGATTCTTTGCTGCTTTCTCAATCACTTGCATTCGTGCCTACCTGACCACAGCTCACAGTCCGTAGGTTTTGATTGTTTGTAGCTCTCCTCCACACGAGACCAAAATTGATCTAATGGTTGATTGACCCCAATCTTTAGGTTTTGAGAAATATCAATATAAACTCTGACAACGGGGATATCTTATGCATAGTTATAGATTATAGAACGAAAATACATTTTAACTTCAAGTTAAAGATAGTAGTGTAAGATTTGGTTTAGAAAAAATAGTGTGAGGTTGTTAATACAAATACAAGCATATGTCTAGATTTATACACTCAAAATCTCACTACTCTACATAATATTCATTACTTTTAATAGATTTCACAACTTTCAATGCCGAAATTCTTGGGATTTTGTGTACTGAAAGCAATGTTATGCTTGTATACAATGTTATCTATTTATTCACTACCTTGTCCTCCTATCTAATTATTATGTTTGCACATCTTTTAAGTCCTCTTATCTCGTATAAAGTTAGATTATATAGTTTTTTGTAGATCACACAAGACTACATTGGTTGAACTAACAAGAAAAATAAGTATCACGATAGAGACAACTTTAGGACGAATTGTCGGTTTAAGCTGCAGTCTAGATAAGAAGTAACTTGTCTTGATTACTTGTTTGTTCTGATACATGTAAGTGTATTGAATGATCATAGTGGGACATGTTTTTCTGTTTGACCTAAGTGAAGAACCAATGTCTTGGTGTCTTAACTGATTTTAAGCTCGATAAGATTTTAATTGAGTGCACGTAGCTAACTATCACTTTGAATTACTATGGTGAGGGTCATCCTGATCTGAACTACATATCTAGTGTGACCGTATTTATTAATTGATTTTTCTCTAGGCTGAGCATAGAGAATTAATTAATTTGATATTCAACTTTATCTCTTGTATTAGACCACTAGTCTGGCTCAATTACTGCACAGTAATTATTTTGACCTAATACGCAATTAATTATATGTGGTTTAATTAGATAAGTATTTATCTATTTAATTAACAATTAATTCAATTAATTTGGGAGCAAATTAATTATTATTCGCAGTCCTTTATTTATTCACTTATTACCTAATTTATTGGGCTTGGACTACAACCCCATTAGGGATTTGAGTAGCTTTTAGTTTTTTTTTTGATATATAATATCCTTTTTATTCTAGTATGGTTCATTAGATGAATATTCTTTTCCCTCTATTGGAGGGGTTGACGAGGCTCAACCTTTGAGTTTTCGCTATGTGATCTCTAAGGATTTTAATGATTTTCTTGTTCGTTTTAATAATACTCCCTCCGTCCCATTGGAAGCGTCTTGTTTTCCATTTTGGGCGTCCCATTGGAAACGTCTTGTTTATAAAAAAGGCAAGAATATGTGGACAAGATTTAACTATCCAAAAGTCAAACAATATACACCACACATTATCATTTTCTTAACATCCGTGCCCATTGGAAACAAGACGCTTCCAATGGGACGGAGGGAGTATAACTCTATTTTAACATTATGTTTTAACATTATTTTTTATAAAGTTGTGTAATTAATACTTATCTATTGCATAATTTAATTTACTTTTATTTATTAATTAACAATTTGTCTTATAAATTAAAATTTTGTACCAAATATTTTAGTAATAGGAAATTTGAGTGTACTAATGTGCAATTTAGAAAAATATATAGGTAGAATTTAAATATATTTTCTGAAAGAATATAAAGATGATAAACTTTTTAGTTCTGAGTTTGAATATAATGGTTGGAAATAAACTAATGTTTGATGTGACATAACTTGAAAAATGAGTTTGAGTTTGAGTTTTGGATTGGAGATGCAGTAAGGAGGGGTTCATACTATTAAACCTAAGCAAGTTGAGGTTAGGTTTCTTTCCTTTTTGTGGGGTGTACGTATAGCACCAATCTCTACAACCTCTTTACCCCCACTACCCACCACCACACCCTTAATCGGTAAGATGACATCTCCCAGCTGAGGAGGGTATATTTTTAGGACATCATGAATCTGGATACCTTCTTGCTTATTGTTCCTTTAAAGACTTTTTTAACTTCCTCTTTTTAAAGATCACACATAAATTGAGGAATGATCCTATATATATTCAGTATTTATTACTTATGTGAGAGTGATAAATCTGGGTTCGATCTCTCCCTATCTCCATTTGGGTTGATTTAAAAAAAATGTAAAAATAAAAGTATAAACCTAATCTCCTTCTAATTTTACATAATTTACGTTATCCAAACTCTTGTGCATTGGTGGATACAAAGAGAGGGGTAGGTGTCGCTCAATCCGCTAAATCTTGCATAAATCCCATTTTTTTAGTGGTTTTTTTTAAATATTATTATTACGCCCCTTTGTATCAAAATTCAAAGATTTTGCCCATAATTTAGATTTATGGATTGGCTTGTGTTTAGGTGTACTTGTGTTATAAAAGACAAAAGGAAAAAGGCAATATCAATAATTAGCTAGAGGTTCTACTTCCCATTGAAAGGTAGGTAAGACCGGCACGAGATGACAAGCCATGAATTTCTTACATGATCTACGTACTATTTCTTCCGCACGTGCATGAGTTCCCAACCCCCATTGGGTTGGTTATAAATTGCAATACGAAAATACCCCTCTACTCGCCCATAGGTGTTCTACCCATGGGATTTCAAAAGCACATAGGTGTTCTATCATTCCCTTTCGGAACACACGCTCCCCCTCTACTCGCCCTTGTGCGGAGGCTAGCTGCCTCCGCACCGGCTACTCTATTCTCTTTCTTCAATAGTGAGGTCTCCAACGCCACACTGTTCAACGGCGACACGTGTGACACCATACGGGCGCACAATGTGTGGGACGGAACGCCCCACGGTTTCAGCGGGTCTCATTTTGAGGCCGTCGGGTTGTTCCTCAAGGCCTCACCGGCTAACTTTGAGAAGGTTATTCAAGAGGCCGAAGAGAAAACTGGTCTCAAAATTTCCTGCTTAATAACTGATGCTTTTCTATGGTTTGCTTGTGATATGGCTGAGAGAAGAGGGGTGCCATGGGTGCCCTTCTGGACTGCTGGTTCCAACTCTCTCTCTTCGCACATGTACACCGATCAAATCGTCAAAGCAGTTGGATCAACAGGTGATTAATTGCTTTCTTACTATAAAATTCTTCTCTTTTTTAATTTTCTATTTAGTGCGTAAGGTGTTCGACGAAATGCTTTTGATTGCAGAAGCAGCGAAACAGGAGCAAACTCTGTCGTTCATCCCAGGATTGGAAATGGCGACCACGGCCGATCTTCCGCCGGAGGTTTTCTTGGACGATAGTCCATCGCCGCTGGCAGTAACAATCAACAACATGGTGGTGAAGCTCCCAAAATCCACCGCCGTCGTACTGAATTCCTTGGAAGAAATCGATCCGATGATCACGAAAGATCTCAAGTCGAAATTCAAATATTTCCTCAACGTCGGCCCTTCAATTCTTGCATCCCCACCTCAGCCAACCACTGATGACAAAAGTGGGTGCATATCATGGCTGGATAACCAACACACTCCCAAATCAGTAGTCTATATCAGCTTCGGCACCGTAATCACACCCCCAGAACACGAGCTAGCTGCATTAGCCGAAGCTTTGGAAGTTTCTAGATTCCCATTTCTTTGGTCGCTCAATGACCACGCCAAGAAATCTCTCCCTAACGGATTCCTCGACCGGACTAAGGAGTTGGGGAAGATCGTTCCGTGGGCTCCGCAGCTGCAAGTTCTTGCTCATAAAAATGTGGGAGTTTTCATCACTCACTGCGGCTGGAACTCCATCCTTGAGAGCATCTCCGGCTGCGTGCCGCTCATCTGCAGGCCGTTTTTCGGGGATCAGAAGCTCAACAGCAGAATGGTGCAGGATTCTTGGAAGATCGGCGTCAGAGTAAACGGAGGTGTCTTCACTAAGAGCGGAATCGTCGATTCGTTACGCGATTTGATGACGACGGAGAAGGGGGTTAAAATTAGGGAGAGTGTGAGTCTGCTGAAAGAGAAGGCCATTGCCGCAGTTAAACCAGAAGGGAGTTCGTCTAAGAATTTCAAGAAACTTTTGGAGATAATCGGTGCAGGGGAGAGTAGTTGATCGGCAAATAGTATTGTTAGTAGTAATTGTTGTGTTTGGGCCTACTCCATGAATAAATCAAATCCCACTCATATTTCCATAAAAAATAGAGAGAAAAATATAGCAGCAAATTAATTAGCACAACACCAAAAATGAATGAGAATAGTAACAGTAGTCAATGATACAGAGCAGCAATGAACAAGTAGAATCACGTACATTTTAAACTTGTGACGATGAAAGGATAAGGGAGTATATTGGAGTAGTCGAAAGTAATGACTTCTCCGGGGCTAATAAGCCGGCCATTGTCGAGGATGCAGTTTGCCAAATCAATTCGCCGGAAAACGTTGGGATTAATGAGAGTGGTGGAGGCAAAGATGGGGCAAGATATGATGACATCGTAAACTCCCTTAACATTATATGCCTCGTTGATGATTTGCGTCGTGTATTTGGGAATGTGGAGGCCTGCATATCCAGACGGCCATTGGTATATCCGGATAAACCCCGGATTACATCGGTCCGGGTCGATTATCCAACCTGCAAAGCCAATTGAAAAAAACCATATAACAGAATAATTGAGTCATTCATTCCCTTAAAAAGTCTTCGTGAGGATGAGGGGTGAGAGAGAATATTAAAAAACAAGATATGCAATATATGCTAGAAAGCTTTAATCACTAAGCAATCTCAAATCAAATAGAACACTCAAGTAATAAGTTTACTTAGTTTAGATTTAAGTGTATAGTGTAAGAAAATGAGACGTGTTACGTACATGAAATAGTGAATGGATAAAGGAGGAAGATGATGATGCTGCTAATATAGGAATTTGCCATGAAATTGTGTATGATTGATTGACTAATGAGAAGAAGAGAAAAGAAGAAGATGGGGGAGTTGCGTTTATGGCGTGAAGCAATTTTGCATACTTGGTTTGGTGAAATTAAGGTTTTTGACACCTTTGAATTGATTGTCTCGGCGTGGGTGGGTTTGAAAGGAAAGGAAAATCGGTTACACCTCAATAAAGTAATAATAAATATTCATTTAACGAGGTTATTACTTTATCAATATTATTTTAGTGCATTGACCCATATTGGGACCGGAAGAAATTATTATCTTAGCAAGATTATTACTTTATCGAATATTACTTTATCGATGTTTAAATGTATGCATGTAATGTCTTATTAAATATTCTCTCAGTTGGCCCAATAAGGTGATGTCTTGTTAACTATTCTCTTAGTAGGCCCAATAAGGATTCACAAACAAATTCGGATCTAATAAATAGCAATTCAAGTGACAAGTTTATGGATAAACCATAATCCAATTAATTTTTTATTTCCGAAAAGCAATAACTTAACTACTACTCCTCTATAAAATATTAACATATAGGAAAATTGGAACCAATGCTGAATTGAAAAGCTAACACATTTTATACTGAATTTTGCTTCTAACGTCTGAATTTCTTTTTTTCATAGTAGTAATGAGAGCTTTTGTAATTTATTTATTATAAACGAGCCAATAATTGCAAAAAGTACCTTCAGCATATTATGACTAATTTAACATTAAAAAGAACATTAGAAAAACATTAAAAAGAACAAGATTTAGGAAAATAATGGAGTTTCCAAATTTATTTTAAAATATGTGACAATTTTCTCATTCTATATAAAAAGCATACCATATTTTACATATTAGCTATATATGTGCACCAAATAAAACTATGAAATTCAGTTCGAGAGAAAAATAACACAATTATTATTCAACCCAAATCACGACTATATCTAATATACTGACATGGCGATCACACAATTCTTTAAGAATAAAATAAAAATTGAATAACCTCACAAATATCATATAAAATAGTAAGAAAAACAACACGGAACTAGTCATGAGGAAAACCCCTAGCTAGATTGTAATATCTCAAATTCGAATTTCACCAAAAACTTGTTTTGAATTTGATGTAAGCCTCTCCGAAGATTCCCAAATACATAATCATCTGAAGATGACACTATGAACAAAACATTAATTATTGACACGATTTACAAGAAGTACAACATCAACAAATAAGTTTCTTCCCCTCTTGTATCTCTTTTATGAAGCAATGCTACGAATAGTATTAACAATAACAAATTACAAACTCTGGCCTACTTAAACCCTCATATCATACTAGTGCATATTATAGTAGTCCTGAAAACTCCCCACAGATTGATCATGAATCATAGCAGTCGAATTCATCAAAGTCGAACCTGCATCAAACTCATTAGACCACCAAGCATGATTACTCTTTGATGCATTCATTTCTTCAGGAAGAAAACTAGATGACTTGTCATTCAGCAGATCATCAAGTTCAGCTTGAGTAAACTCCGAGTTCATCTGAATCCCGCCGTTTTGTTCCATTATTTCTGGTTCAAGAAGATTACCCTCTGAAGATGAGAATCCATTAACATCATCGCCTTCCAAGTTGCTCAAAGGCCTATAATCTTGATCAACAGAAGCAGCAGCAGCAGCAGGCTGAGGGCTGATTAGGGTGTTTTGATTTTGGATCATCTTCTGCTGAAGGGGGTTCAACTTAGGCCAGAGAGCCGGATTGTTGTAAAAGGAAAAGGGATTTTGAAGCTGCATGTGAAGTTGAAGCCTCTCCATGGCTGAACTGCTCAGATTCTGCATATTATATGAATCTTTTGCCTCCTGAACTGGGCTTGTCAGTGTGTTCATGTTAGACCTCTTGCGTTGGCCGAGCAGTTTTTTCTTCAATCTACTGTTCCAGTAGTTCTTGATATCGTTGTCTGTTCTTCCTGGCAGCTGGGCGGCAATTATGGACCATCTAATATCATCAAGAAAACGAAATATTCATTTATCAGAACCTATATGTATATATATATGTAATAAGTATTTATATATTAGATCAGATCAAAAAAGAAACAAAAGCAGTAAATGTGGAGATAGATCATTAACAAAAACCCTCTAATTAAGGAATTGATAATTTCATTCGAGATCATGAGAAAAAGAAAGAAATAAAATTAGGGTTTAGATTAGATCATTACCAGTAAAATAAAAAAATAAAAAAGCAGTAAAATCAAGATCATTACCAAACCCTTTCCGAGATTGTTTGATTCAAGATCATGAGAAAAAGAAACATAGAGAATAAATGTAAAGAAATTAAAACAGAAAAAACCCTTGAATTGAATGAGGAGCATGTGAAATTTGAGGAATAAATAACAGTAGAGAAACGACAAGTATTTTAGGCTCAAAGTGATGGTGTAGAATCTGAGTGAAAGCATGTGACAAGATACCTGCTTCCTATACTGATATAGAGGCTGCAGATGATGTTGTCTTCTTCCTCAGTGAATCCACCATGTTTGATGTTGGGCCTCAAGTAATTCAGCCATCGAAGTCTACAGCTCTTCCCACATCTCTTCATCCCTACCACCAAACAGTAAACATCTTCTGTCAATCCAAACATATATCTAAAACATAAACTCATTCACAATTAAATATATTATGCACCTATTTTCTGAGGAAGAGCAATCCAGTTTCCACCGGTGCCATATTTATCGATGTAGGATTTGAGTTTCGCATCTTCTTCCGGTGACCACGGCCCCTTCTTCACATTCGCTTTGTCACAGCATGGACCTCTTCCCATGTTTTTCAACTCGAAATTATTTTTTCTTCCTTGTAAGATATGATCCTCTAGACAATATCTGGGAGAGATTGCAAAGATTACTTTGTTATTGTTTCTTGTTGAGGAAAAATGTTGGAAGGGAAGACCTGGCTTTATAGGTAGGAAGATGATGATGTGATACTTGAAGGACCTAAAAAGTCTTCATCTTTTTTAGGGTTTCTGCATTTTCCCTACTTTCGCTCTACATTTGGATTAGTTCAGGTAGTAATATTTTATTTTTGTTTGCTTATTGTATGTATAACGTGACAAAGTACATAAAATTTCTCACTTATAATAAATTCATTTGCTTTTTTGGGGTTGACAATAATTAAATTATGGTCACCAAAAAAACATATATGTATCTTGTTTCGTATACTTCTTTTAATTACACCATTTTTGCGCACTACAGATGATTAAAATTTATAAAATAAATTACTTGTTATAAACTAGAAAAGAATGTAGAGAATAATAGAGAGAAGGAATTGAGGTGTGTATTATTATGAGGGTGGAGACCTCTATTTATAGAGTACAAGATGGACTCTTGGGCCGACATAAGATGGGCTAATGGGTTGCTAGGGTTTACATATGGTCAATCTATATACGGTAAATATTATTTACAACACTCCCCCTTAATTGACCATCCTTAAACAGAAATTGCTGCCTCGTTAAAACCTTGCCAGAAAAACCCAATGGGATAAAAACTGGTCGAAGGAAAAAGAGTACAGCTTCTCCCCCTCAAAATAATCATTGTAAATCCTTGAGACGGCGCATGTCAATCTTGTGTACTAACTTCTTGAATGTTGACGTCGGTAGTGCCTTCGTAAATAAGTCTGCTAGATTATCACTCGAACGTATCTGTTGAACGTCGATATCACCATTCTTTTGAAGTTCATGTGTGAAGAAAAACTTGGGAGAAATATGCTTTGTCCGGTCGCCTTTGATGTAACCTCCCTTCAATTGCGTGATACAAGCGGCATTGTCTTCATATAACGTCGTTGGATTGTCCTTTGAAGAAGCTAATACGCACGACTTTTGGATTATTTACTAATAATATTGATTTATCATCTTGCAGATTTCTGCAAATTATGATAATATAAATTTATAATATTGCATCTTGTATTCGAATTGTTCATCAATCCAATTTGGAAATAAAATATTTTAGTTATTGCTGGCATAACCCCTGGTCTTGCTTGTAGACACCCTAAAAGCTAACAAGTGGGCTAATAATGCTTTGTTATCAAGAACTTGAACAGGGAAAACAATTAAAAAGAAAAAAAAAAGAAAAAGAAAAAAAAAAGAGCTAGACAAAAAACAATGCATAATGGCGTTAAAAATTCAAAACCTTTTTTAGAGGGAGGAGCCCAATTGACTGACCTTGCTTCCCTACTTCAATATTTTACAACCAATTTCTCAAAATAGTGAATAAAATAAGGACAAGGTGGCCCAGAACCGCACTTGATAGAAATTACAAGGGCAAACTGTCAAATTTACAAAAAGATATCTAGTTATATATATACATATGAAAATCGAGTCGCATCTTTAGGAAGAAGAAACATGCTTCTGTTTGTCTTTCTCTCAAGGTTATATTCTCTCTCTCATTGAAACTCTGCATTTAGTCTTCATGCATCAGCAAAGAAGACCAACCTTACTAATTATTAATCCATAGAGAATTCTCTATCTCATTTCTTGTATTTCATTTTACGATTCATTAATGATATAGTAATATATTTCTCTTTTTAATCAGATAATATATAATTGTAAAAAATTGCTCATCATTCTATTGATGGATCACGGAATGAGGTACAAAATAAAATAGAAGATTCACACGGATATTAATCATCCATGAATTTTAATATTGTCTTAGAGAGCTGGGGAACGAATTACTTTCTTCCTAACAAGATAACATCATGCGTGTGTGTATAGTGCTTGTGTGTAATACTATTGATTGAATAATCTAAAATATCATTTAAATGACTTGAGAATAAGATATATATATTGAGTGACTGATTGACCAAATTATATCAACAATATATGTGCACTATTCCTCAATTTTTTCATCGCCAGATTACAAAATTAGAACATTTTTCCAACCGAATTAATTAGTTCAAAGAATCAAAACATTGTACTATTAGTAATTATTAAATAAATATACTCATAATATATAATTTTATCAGAAGGTATGTTGATCCACTTCTTGCAGGCCACCTGGCAAACTCCATAACAACTTCAAGAAAACAGACAAGAGTCTCCCTAGGAATTAATTACAGAATGATGAGTTGACAAAGTACAATTAATTAGCTCAATCATCTACCTACTGTAGCAAAAGCTTTGGGATTAATTATAGATTATTGTTTGAAGCAGACTGTTATGACTTTTTGCATTCATTCAATAACAAATTAATAAATTATTAATCGGGTGTAATTATCTTCAATCACTTTTTGTAAAATAATTGTCAAAGAAACAGAGTTGCTGAGCTAATATTAAGTTTGAGGCCTAATCCCTAACATACAAATTGTCAACCCACGTTTCAACGAACCGTAGATCTTTGTTAGCATCCAAAGAAATTGACTTGGCCCTTATTACCTGATCCTGGAACGTGTTTTTAAGACACTACTCCATTATGAAATACTACATCTAAATATCCGTGTAATCGTATACAAGATTCTCTATTTTGCAAAACTCGAACAAAACTCACCAATTCTTACAGCTTTTAAATATATGTTTTTTTATTTCTTTATTGGGTTTTGATATTGTAATAAACCTATCAGGTTACACAGACAGAAAGAGTAATCTGACACAGATTAAACAAAATCAGCCTAAATATAATTTGTCTAAACAAGCATTCTCAACTTATTTTGTCAATCCATTTCAAAATCTGAATTTGGTAGAATAGATTGGTCATTAATTTGAAAGTCTAGCCCTCTGATTGAGCGACCTCTGAAAGAGCTTCCTTCAACATTGTACGATGTGATAACTGCTGCTCATAAAGACCACGGAAGATGCGGTATTTGGTATCGTGGTACTTCCTTATTTTCGGGTCATGAGATGGATATACCACCTAGCAAACCAGACTCATCAGCAGAAATTAGTAGAAAGCATATACTAAAAATATAGCAGGTGACAAGAAGAAAGTAGTTTGAAGATTTGGTAAAGTTATTCACATTATTCTAGCGTTTGTGATCTCCGTAAATGATAGAATATTTGAGTAGCTTCTTACCCTCCCAGCTGCATTTAGTGCTTTCATGGCCTGTCTAACTGTGGAATATTTCTTTGAAGCAACAGCACCAAGAATAGCAGCACCTAACAGTACTGCTTCATTTTCTCGAGGAAGAATTATGGGGTAACCTGTTCAAATTAATAAATGAACTACAACACATTAGGTGTACGAGATCCAAATGTGGAAGAATCAGTAACTGCCCAAAAGAGTAATGTATTAGGTAATGTATTTTGTATCATTTGGGAGTCAAAAGAAAAGCACTACGATTAGAGTTCTTTTAATTGAAGTTCGGATAAGATGCTTATGGCTAAAAAGATTGATTAGGTACATAGATGGATCAAGAGGGAATGTCAACACAATATATGTATATATATGTGGAGAAGAGAGAGAGAGAGAGAGAGAACCTGTAATATCTGCATGCTCTTGAATGAATACATGATTCTTTGAAAGCCCTCCACATGCAAGTAAGGTGTCAATCTGAAGGGCAAACCATTAATTAGAGAACATCCAAACCAAAGCTGGTAACAAAGTGGCAACAGCATCAAAAAAACATTAGGTGCACAACTTTGTTACCTTCTGTCCCTTCTCATTGCAATGCTCTACAATATGCCGTGTCCCGTACGCTAGACCCTGTATCGTGGCAAGGTATAAAAGAGCAAGCTGTTTTTCACTTGTATCAAGAGATAGGCCACATATCACCCCTTTGGACATTGGATCTGCAATAGGAGATCTAAACTAAAAGCTTAGAGAGCAATATCACCAATTTCATGAAATCAACAACCACCATAATAATGATGGTAATCAAGAAGAAACGGGGAACCCATTTCATTAATAACAATAATAATGACAGTAATCATGAAATATACTAAGTCACACCTGTTTCCATGGAAATCAGGAAGTACGTGAAGGTCTTTAGTCAGAACAGCAAGAAACGGGGAACCCATTTCTTGTTGCTTCATGGATTCCAATATCTCCTTCATCAGCATTTTTTCCAGTATCTCGTTCAAAAGCTCAAATATTGAAATACCTTATAAAACAAAAGGATTGTGGAAGAATTTAGTTAAAGGTAACAAAGATGTGAGTATGTAGACAGGGAAACAAACTTGACAAGTTCAAGCCATCTCACTTCGAGAAGCAGCTCTGTTAGCCACGTCTGGAGAGGCAGCATGGTTCTCGATGACGTAATCAAGTAATGCCCCAGAAGCACTCTGGCCTCCTTCTGTAAGCCAAAACTCAGGCACCATAGCTACATGAATTTCAGAAAGTGAAGACAATGTTACTCCTTGCATCAGAGAAAAGACACAATAATATTGAAAAACCAACACAATTAATCCGACAAAACTTCAAGAACACTATGACGTTAATGCGAGAAACATGGTCTCCATATATTAGGAAGTAACTTTCCATTATGGGTTGTCCATCCCGCCACCTTCTCACTTACTACATGGCACTCAAAGTGTCAAAGTAGCTATGTAGATTCTCCCGGAGAGATAGGAAGCAAGAGAGAGAGGAAGAAGCAAGTTGGACACGTACAAGCATTTCTTAATGGCCCCTCAGATCACATTAGAATGTATTAGAAACTCATAAATCAATATTTGATGTCAAAGCCACATAGTTATTCCCCAATAAGACCAAAATTATTCAGTTAAAAGGAATTCAAGAAACACAGTGTTAAGATTAAACATGCAATTCACAGTTTGTTCCTACATTGCAGTAAAAATATACGCATAAGCTGACATAAGACTCCACAGACTCCTTCCACATGACATGTTCACAGTTCACACCACACCTGAATATGTAAAATCAGAATGCTGTGAATATCATAGATGAGTATATCTTATCCACTAAGGTAACTTCTCTAACAAACCCAAACTCTTAAGAAAAAAATAGCAAAAGTAGCAAATATGGCTTGGAAATATTTTTTTGTTATTATCTCCATATACCGCCACCTTTATTATGTGGGTGTTACGGAAAGAAATATTAACACTCCCCCTTGTCTGAGCCGAAGAAGATGAATTGTAGTGAAGGCAGTGATAGTATATCCAGTTTCATTATGTAATACCCCGATTTCTATCACGTCTACTTAATCTCTTTATCCGATTAATTTCGGATTTAAGCCATGTGAGCTACAACATGATTCGATATTAAAAATATAAATCTATTCCCTAATTAGAACATTTCTAAAGTGGTTAGATGTCCTATATATATATATAGGAATATGTTTATATATATATAAGATATATATATTAAATATGATAATGTTAAAAAAAATAAAAATAAAAGGTTTCTAATCCACCGCCCCTTCACCCAATCTCTCTCTCTCATCCTCTACACTCAAGCTCTCCCTCTCTCGTTTCTTGCTGCGCCCACACGGAACCATACACACACGCAAGATCTCGTCAAAGATTGAAGAGAGGCGGTAATGATTCGGCTACCTTCTTTTCCGTTGGCTCAGAGTTCCTGCAAGAAGGGACTGCTCAACATCTTGATGTTACCGGCGACAAGAGACGAGGAGGCCTTTGATAATATATACGAAGGAGGGGAAATAGATCACTCTTACACAACCAAATTCCTGAATCACTCACTATCTCTCTCTCACTCTCATTTCCACGAGCAATACCAGTGGAAGGAGAAAGAACACCGCCGGAAATCGAGCTCGAAGTCGACTAGAAGTTCCCCAATCGCGCCGTGCCCGGAAGAGATTAGGAGGGTAACGTCTTTCTCTTGTTTTCTTTCATGGACAGCTTCTGCAAACTGATCTTAGCTTTATGATATCTACCTATTCGATTCTTTTTTTTTCAAACGTTTGAGGAATGTATTTCTTTTAGTGCGTGAGACTCTTGTTGATGATAATGATAGATGGGTTGTTTCGAATGCGAGAATTTATTTACGTTGTGTTGATCTAAGACAAACTCTTTTTGCTTGTGTTGTACCTATCTCCTGGAAGAAGTTGGAAATGGTAACTGACTAGTCACTAGGATAAACAATACCGAAGTGCTGATAAAAAAAATGCAGCCCTTTAAGTGTTCGACAAAACGCCTAAGACAAGTTTTCCTTGTTCTAAATCTTCACATATGCCTTGTAAACCGCCAACTTGAGCTCGTTGTCTAGGCCACGTGTCTAATGAATAACTTAGAAAATTAAATACCATAAGAAAGCCCTTCGTACTGACTTTGCAACGCCGCAAACCGTTCGTAAATCGGACCTCGAATCTAGAAGTTATTCGCTGTCGAAATCACCCCCCGAACTGCCCTGTACTGCGGGAAGGGAACCGACCATTTTCAAACAACTCCCAACCACCCTAAAACCGATTAATACCTATCAAAACTCACACCGTTGGAAAGCCCTTCTCGTTGGCTTTCCGAAGAGACGCTTCGCATATTTTTCGGAACTGAGGAGGAGATACGAAGCCGCAAAGTTCAGCCGTCGAACTGCTTGCCGAAACCAAGGCAGCACGTTGAAACCAATTTATAGTTTGATTCCGTTTATTTAAAACTGTACAGAAATAGACCTTTGGGAAGCCACTTGTATAGGCTTTCCAACGCATCTCGCGGATCTTAAAACGGACTCTCGATCGAGAAGTTACACCTCGTTGAAAGTGGCCCAAAAACGTCCCTTTAAAAACCCAGATTTTCCTGCGAAAAACTGTCTTTTTCTTGCAACCTTGCGACTGAAATTTCTATCGATTTCACGAATTGTGAGACCCAAAATGACATACCGTTAAAAAGAACTCATCCCCAGCTGTGCATAACGTTCCTCCGTTCAGGATTCGGAGAACGGATCGAAGAGTTTTACACCCTCGAAAACTCCCGACAAACCATCCCCAACCTTGGCGATCAGCCAAGTAACTACTTTCTGCCCAAATTTTCAGAACCCTACAAACGACCCAAACCCCCAAACGGCATATCCCTGGAAAGCCCTTACTCCAAGCTTTCCAGAACACCTCTCCGTTTATAAAACAAAGTCCCGACCGCTGAGATACGCTTGCTCGAATATAGCACAGAAACTGTTTATTTAATTGCCTCACCCAGAAAAATTCTAAGTGTTGAAATAAGGGCTTGGCTACCACCCATTTTGGGAGATCTTTTGTGAACATCCCTCAAATCTAGTAACCCCAAGCCCCATACCATATCAAACCTTGTCATTCAAGGAATCTCCAGAACTTTTCCGTTCGCCGTTTGGAGATCGTATCAAGAAGTTATGGATCGACGAAAATACACCACTGAAACGCCCATCCTTCCCGGGATGTGCTGAACCCCCAACTTTAGAATAGCCTAGGAGCTTCGTTCCTTCTCTAAACTCACCGAACCTTATACCGATAGAAAGCTGAGTTCGTTTAATTTCCAAAACCATACTCGACGCATAAAATGGTGTTCGAACGAAAAAGATACGAGCTTGCAAAGTACCGCTGGCAGAACTGCCACAAACTCGCCGACTCAAGTTCAGAGACTATTTTCAATGTCGAAACAACGTCTGATCAGAAAACTTATTTCTACGGTCTTGTACCCCTCCTGGGGCAGAATCTTAACGTGAGTTTTCGTCGAAGACCGACGGTCGGATCGTCCGAAGATAAAGCCGGAAGTTGCTGCAAAAATCACTTCCAAATATAACATTATTCTCAAATATCCCCTTCAAATACCAAAGATAAAAATTATTTACCGAATGAAGAGAGAATGCTATGAATATGTGAACGGGATGTATCCGGACAAGATTTTTAAAGATGAATTTTATCATTTCGAAGAAAATAGCGAAATAAAATCCACCCTTCGTAACCGAAAATCCTAATTGCTAGAGACAAACTTTGTGTTCTAGAATTCGATAAAATTCTAGGACTTTGGGATTTAATCCTAACAGAAATTAGGTCTTCTATTGTAGGACCCTCTAAGGAAGGCGGTAACCTCGAAAAAAACTGCGGATAATAATATCGCGCCACGAGGTGGGTTATACTTTCCTCTAAACTTATCTTTTAGTTAATAAGCTCTTAAATTTATGAAGTGATGTTATCCATAAAAATGTTTTATGCGCGTTCGATTAAGTTTAATGCTCTTGCATAGTCGATCGAGATTCTTGTTCTGACCTAACACGTCAGACTGGAATTGTGTACACCCCCGTTAGTTGTGCAGTTGGTTGATCTCCACTGTACACTAACTTTTATAAGGGATTATCTGGGGAAATACCCGATATTCAAAGTTGAAAAATGGTACTCTGAGTAACGGCTTGAGACCCTACATGAAATTAGATCCGACGAGGATTCGTTCCGGGATAGCAATGAAAGTGAATCCGACGAGCATGTGTTCCGGAGTAACTAAAAGAACGCTGCACGCGCGCGCAAAAAGATAGGAAAAATGCTTTCGTATACTTAGGAGTTCCTTTTCGTTTTAAAACCTCATAAGTCATACTTTTATGCTCTGGATAACTGCGGATTTGATAAAATGCTTTATTAAATGCTTGCCCACTGAGTACACTAGTACTCAGCCAAAATATTTTTCAAAAACATTTTCAGGTTGAGCGGTTGCTGCTGACGGACGGAGCCGAGGCGAGGGTTGCTGTTAAATAAATTAAATTCCGCAGTGGTTAATGGTTTTTGCCCCGTTCGAGGAATGCAACCCTTTTCTCTATCGCCACTCTGAACCCATCTTTATTACTAGTTATTGTTTTCTAGGTGATCGAACACTTATCGCATTTTGAACTATCCTCGAATAAATAAAACATTATCATATAAATTTCTCGTACTATTTTGTAATATGATTCTTTTTAAAATCATGAATTCTTGATTCATTTACTCATATTGTACTACACTTGGTCACACGCCCTTTTCCGAAAATCGGGCTGTGACACATTATATGGCTAATAACACCAGAGAGAGAGTGGAAGTGGTCTCTAGTTAGGAAAACAAAAATATGCAACCAATGTATGCTTTATATCAGAATATACCTGACCAGAATGGTCCCCAGACCCCAGGAATGAACAACTTGGTCTTAGACATAGCCATGTGGCAGTTAAAAGTTCCACATACTAACACCATGCGATGACATATTGCTTCTTCATCATCCTCTGTACATTCAATATTAATTGCATTACATGTACAGAAAATTATTTTGTATGTTAAAAAAAAGCCATACTGTTAAGGAGGGATGCATGGAAATAACCTGTTGATCCCTGTTCAACCGGCACACTTTCCATCACTCCCACACCACCAGCATGAGCATCTATTAGTGATGTACCAACTGGTGTCCCAGCCATTAGACCCAATTCCTGGAAACAATTTAGCATTATTAGTATAAGGGATGATTGAAGACTCAAGCATGTGCTTTGATATCAACTGAACTAGATATTTTATACAATTATAGACTACGAAAGCATGGTTATCAAGTGACATTTTGCTAGTTTTCTTGCCTTTGCGGCATCAGGTGTCAGACCAGAGCCCAAATCATAACCAGGGAAGGCTACACGACGGCCTGTAAACAGTTTCGTATTAGCACCCAAAAAGAAATATGCATGAAAATGAAAAGAAGAACAAGATTGAAAGCTAATATAACTTTGGATTTGTAAGGACAGAGTGATTGGAAATGCATCCTACTTTTATAGAAGCATCTATATAGCAGTAGAGATATAGAAGACCACACCAATTTCTATAAATGAATATACAGCAGTGGTTTGTAAGGATAACCAGAAACATACCGATCTTGGAATGATGGCCTTTTACCAGATCACCTAAACCAATTTCTTCCCAAAACTCATCATCCCATCCAAGAGCTTCCATGTTAGGGGAATCCTCCTCATGCATCTGCTGCATATGTGCATGGCCTAAATAAGTCCATTTGCAGACTGTTGTGCACAGACTCCGAGTATCATCTCCTGTTGCTCTGTTTAAACAAATATTATTAGTTTCAGGATTTTATTTTTTGTCACACTACACTACCTGAGACAATGTTGGAGATGAACTTGACAGCCCACCTATAAGATAACCAATCACTCAAATCCATCCACCTAAATGCCATTGACCAAGTCTCTTTCAAGTTTTCTTTGACCCACAGAAGCTGCAATAGCAGTTTTGCAACATTAGACAATCCATGAAGCAATTAAAATGAGTAGATAGGCTATAAGACATAGAGATGTAAGCATCATATGTCGACCATTGAGAACATTCTCGGACAAAATGTCCATGAAAGCAAATGTTGAACTATTGTAAACTGAGTATGGAAGACAAATTCACTGTCACAAATTAGTGCTAATATACCTTTGGTATCGGCATCTCAGGAGATACAGAACCACCACAATATTCCATAACTGGTGACTTAGAGGAACTGATTCTCTCAGCTTGCTTTACAGCTCTATGGTCCATCCACACTATAACATTCCTTCTTGAGTCACCAGACAAGGAAACAGACACAGATTCTCCATCACAATCAACGGCAACTGCACACAAGACCAATTTTCCCTGGTAAATAATAGGCCATAAGTTACATATTTCAAGAACCAGCAGAAAGATGGATCAATCTCATTATGTAGGAAGAAATGCAATGTACTAGTTCGAGTTCACATACCAAGTGAACAAGTGGCAGCAAAACCCAAACCGCTCACTCTATCCCCTTTAATATTTGCAAGAGAGCATGCTGATCTGACGGCTGTGCAAATTGCATGCCAGATATCGGTTGAAGATTGCTGGGTACAAAGAAAAATGAACATCATCACATTTCTACTTTTTTTCAGATATGGTCCTCGATTAAAAGATGGTATAGAACAACATTTCAAAATTCACACTTTTAGACAGTCACCTCAACACAGTCGCCATCTTTCCATATCTGAATTGGGCTAGTAGCATTACCCAAAAGTCGCCCGCTGCTATTAAAAAGGGCTGCATTAAACAATAAAGCAGAAGAATCAACATTAAGAGCTTATCGAATCCCAATAATTTGAATTACGCAATTATCTGCAAGCTCTCCAAACCAAACAATCAGTTAACTTCTGAAAGAGTATTGTTTACATACATGTAACTTCCAAATCATAATGTCCTCAGCTTTAAGAAGCTCATTTATTTGCTAAGCAGAATAATCGAACTTGGAAATGTTTCTATCAGCTCATCGTATCATCAGAAAATACTGATTACTCAGCACAAAACAACCATATTCAGATTAAGTATTAGCATGTGTCATGTTGTACGTGTACAATTGCATCAATGAAATAATAATAATGAACGATTCAAAATTTCAAACCAAACCACCCGTAATGTATCATCCCAGTCCAAAATCAAGCAGAACAAAGCCAGCATATAAATGTAATCGGAAATAAAGAAAATTACTGAAATGCAAATAAATAGAGCAATATGAAAAGTTTGTGAAAGAATAATGGAAGGGAAGCTACCTGCACGTGCGCTTCCGGTGCCAACGTCGACACCGAGGTAAATAGGGCCTTCGCGGCTGCGCGGCGTAAGAGGGGGCACGGTTGTGTTCATTTGGATTAGCGGTGGCGTTGGTTACGTGTATTTGTTCGGGCATTGCATTAGCGCCAGACATTATTTTAATATACACTCCCTATTTCTCAGGCTTTTCAGTTGGGATCTTTACTTTTTCTCTTTATCCCCCATTTTATTTCATTCTCTCTCTATACTATACTAGAGATTGTCTGATTGATGCAATATTTTGATTTAAGAGATAATAAGAAATACTTCATTGATGAGAATTTTGGTGAGAAAATCAAAATTTAAATAACATACGTTAATCACATATATATTTGTCTGATTTTTCAAAATGATATCCAGAGATAATGCCTCTATGTCCAAACTATCACAAATTATAAGTCTAATATTGTTCTCTTATCGGTTATTGCATAAAAACGAATGATATTTATTGATATATATACCCGCTCAAATTTATCTTGCTAGAAAAGGAAAAGGTGAAATCTGTGACCTTGTTAACAAACAGTTACCGAGAACAAGAAACGTGAACGGTTGTTTTTACTGGTTAGCCATTTTGACATGCACTGGTATGATTTAGTACCCTAATTCAAAGGATTTTCTTAGAGAGAAGAGATTGATATAAATTTTCAAGCAATTTTATCAGCTTCTTAGAAACATAGTCCAGTTCAACTGTATGCTAAAATGAAAAAAAAAAAAAGGAAAA
The DNA here is from genome assembly GCA_028984105.1 of Lavandula angustifolia. Lineage (NCBI taxonomy): Eukaryota > Viridiplantae > Streptophyta > Magnoliopsida > Lamiales > Lamiaceae > Lavandula > Lavandula angustifolia. Next base: position 22,050,739 of record CM054814.1, on the reverse strand, counting down.
TGGCAGTAATTGCGATTCGAGTATAAATGCTTCTTCCTTCAAAAGTAAAATGGCAGCAGGAGGAGGACTTGTTAGGGATCATAATGGGCAGCTTCTTACAGCCTTTTGTCTTCCCGTGGTTGCAGCTTCGAGTTTTGAAGCTGAGCTGTTAGCCTTACATCAGGGCATCTTGCTAGCAGTTCAGCTTTCTTCACACATTTGGATAGAGATGGATGCGGCAGTGGTGATTACTTTACTTTCTTCCGGACGACATGGCCCCGCGGCCATGAGGCATACACTTTCGAGGATTCGACTTCTTCTTAGAGGTTGTCGGGTTCGTTTCTCTCACATACATAGAGAGGGAAACAAGCCGGCAGACTTCTTAGCCCGTCAGGGGCATCAGACAGCAGAGCTTACTATATTTGATACTTTGACGGCTCCAGTTCTTCTTCAGTCTTACATTAGGATGGATCAGCTAGGCTATCCGAACTTCAGATTCAGATATCATCCTCCTTGATATTTGGGATTACTCAGCAGCTTTGGTTATGATTGTTTGATTTGATACTTTGATCTTTCGTTTTTGATTATATTTTGTTTAGGAAAGGTCCATTTTTGGCCTTTTCTATGCGTCGTAAACTTTTGGTACTTATGATATGGAACTCAATTTCACTCTAATGTTTTTGGTTCAAACAACCAAAATGCCGGAAAAAGAAAAAACCCCAAAACATACGACGATTTCAAACGCATGAAAGAGAAAGGACGAAACCGCACAAACTATCAGTCATCTATCAACTATAATCCTTTCCAATTCCAAACCCTAAGTTCCATAGCCATCGAAAAAGCAAGAAAAACATCATGGCACGCGTACATTACCTGCTCCATGTTCAGCTGCTCAACCTCCCAGTCGCTTCTCCCCAAATACTCCAGCTTATCCATCCCATGCAGTCCCAAAATCTCCGCCGCAAGAGTCCCCGTCGACACGCTCCTACCGGACACCTCCCGCACGTCCACCACCCGTCCGACCTCGAGATCGTGCTGCGATCGCATCAGCATCGCGGCGTCGCTGTGGTTCCACACTCCGACGAAAATGACGTCGGTGTCCATGAGGAAGCGGCGGAGAATAGCCGGACACTTGTCGGCGTGGATGAGCTGAAAGATCAGACACTTGTGACCGACGCAGAGTTGGATGGTAGCGGCGGCGGCGCCGTACAGGGGAGTCCACTGAACACCCAATTCCACCACGACATGGCCTCTGTAGCGGTGGAAGCGGTGGCGGTAGCGGATGTGGTGCACCCATCGGCGCACGACGCCCGGTGTAGCAGTGACGGTGGTGCGGACGGTTTCGGAGCCACAGGGAAGCGTGTAATTTTCCTCCATTACTCAAAACGTCCACTGAAACATTTTGACAGCGGTAATTAATAGCGTGTTGCGGAAGAGATTATCCCAGCCGTTGGATCGTTCTCTCCTTTTTACGTGGCAAATCTGGATAGGCGAGTTAATTTCAGTTATATCACGTCTTAAAAAGTAAGTAAGCCCTTGTTTGATTCCCTTTCTGTGTTTGATTTAGCATTTGCAGTTGCACATAAGTAAGATATATCGAATCAAAACAATCGTACTCACCAAATGATTAGTCATGTAATACAAGCTAAAAATAGAAATTAGTACAATGATAAGTAGGGTCGAATCCACAGTGAACGGAAGAATTATCATAAATCTCCTAATAATCCGGTTTTGATGTATCCACCACGCTTTAAGTTTTGGGTTTTATTATAACTAGGCAAGAAGTAAGCAAGAATTAAACACAAAGAAATGCGATAAGAGAGAAGATTCGCCTCGGCAACCCGCACTAATCACTATCCCTAATCATTGACTCAAAGATTTATTTAACACCTTAAGTTAATCGGTCGGAATGTTGTGTTGAGCACTAACATATCCCTATCCTTATCCAATTACATAGAAACGAGCATGTTAAGCATATAACTCATTTCATATTCCTAACACAATCTAGCTTGTTGAGCAATTTCTAGATTAAGTGCTACGAAGCATTAAGAACATAAGATCCGATTTAGCAAATTACCGATGTTGGGCATACAAAGTAACTTAGCTAACGATTCATTTTCATTCCATAGAACTACCAAATAAGCATAGGGTGATCAATCCTAGTTAATCGATAAATCTACTTAACCCGGAATAAATCAAAACTCAAGGAATCAAATTCAAGTACATTTAGGTCTCAAGGAAAAATTAGATTAGTGCATTGTTGCCTCGTCGAATCGGGAAAATTAACTACACATACTTTGATTATTAAGAACAAAATACATAAGTAAATGATACATAATTGAAGAATCTATAATTAAACAATAAATGCTAAGAACTTAAAAAGAGAAAAATACTTAAGCAAAGAGAGTTCAAAGAGAAAACAAATTTACCAACATAAATACATTACACAATACAAAATCTTTTTGATTGTAGAGAACATTAAACATTCGAAATCAAAGTACAATCAAGTAAGAAGAATTGAGAAATAAAAGCTTGTACCACCATTAATAGCAAAGTGAAGCCAACATCTTCATTCTCTTAGCTCCTTGAAATTACAAAACATTCAAATCTTCTTCCCACCTTCATGCTAGCCGAGAGAAGAAGAAGGATTTTTCTTCCCCAAATTCAAGTTGTAACCCCCTCCTCTCTCCTCTCACGTCCCTTTTCTCTCTTTCAAAAGCTTTTTCTTCATCATTTCTTTTCCTTTCTTGTTTTCTTTTGTCTCCCACTTCCCATTCCTTTTTAAAAAGAAAAGCAAAAGCAAAAAGGGGGAAATGATTATGTTTTCTACTTTGTGTTCCCACTATTTCATCAATTTCGTCACGAAACGTCGAACATTAACGTCGTCTTTGTTCTTTTTATTTTCGAGCTTAAATCGAACCAAAGATGCACCAAATAGCCTCCATCATGATGAATTTACTCCACAAATCCGACGGCGAGTAGCAAATATACTCATCATTAAATTATGTATGCAGACGATTATTTGTTTTAAGTAGCCATTCATTGGCTGGATGTACATAAAACGTTAATTTAAAAAATATACTCATAACGGTACAAAGAATTAATTTCGAACTATTATGACAATAAAAAGACTTGATTTTATTCAAATAATGAAATGAAGTAAAGACATTCAGCAGAAATATTAGTATTGACGGATAAAATATAATTTCCAAATTAAAGCTTAACATGTTAATAGGAGTAGTATTTTAGTACGATTATTATCTAAATTATATGCAAACAAATTTCTAGGGTCTGGTTCCTAATAAAAAAAATTAGTTTTAATTTGATTTTATCTTATCGCGTTTCGAATGAAATGATAATTAAAAAGGTCGTTATAACAGATACGATGAAGCATGAGTCAATTAAAATCACAAAAAATTTAGTGTCACACTTTAATCTCTTCTATATTATACAAATATGTTGACATGTGCCACATATGGCCCATTATAATTAATTTTAATATTATTATTTAATTAAAATTTATAATAAATATGAGACACGAAAGTCTATCCGAATTAAAATACCCCTACTCCATTAAGAAGCACTTATATGTACACTTTAAGTAGCATTTTCTTGTAAAGGTACTTTTAAATGATTTACAACATCAAAAAAATTATAGTTGAATTGTCAAGGGCATTTCGTTCTGAATTTAAAAGGAGGAAATTTTATTTACTCACTTTGAATAAAGTTACAAGATGTATGTAGGCCTACTAAATTAAAAGAATATGAGAATTCTTATATGATCTTCAATTATTATGAGTAAAACTATCTTGATAGAGACGATTTGAGGCGTAAAGATTATGTTACATAATATATATTTTTTAGAAATATTAGTGTTAGGAAAAAATTCTTGCCAGTTTTCCACTACAAAATATTTTGGTTTTTTACCGACGGAATTGTCGATGGAAAAAAAGTACGGGTCGGCTTACGACAGATTACCGACGGAATATCATCCAAACAAATTACCGACGGAATAGCGATGGAAATACGAAGTCGGTATTTATATCGATTTTGTTTTTTAATTTTTTTTTTCAAAATTATTGTCGATGGAATATTCCATCAACAATACATTTCGAATTCCCTTTCAATTCTTGGAAGCTCCTCTCACACTCTTCATTCCACTCAAACTTGATCCCTTTTCTAGTGAGTTGGGTGAGTGGCCTTGCTATCTTTGAAAACCCTTCTATAAACCGCCGATAATATCCTGATAATTCAATGGAGACAATTCCGAATTGATCTAAGTATTGATGAAGCACTCTGTTCTCAAGTCCATGAAAACTGTTGGTGCATTCGACAGTCCAAAAGGCATCACAGTAAACTCATAGTGATCGTATGATGTTCGAAAAGTAGTCTTCAGCACATCACACTCCTTAATCTTCAATTGATGATATCAAAATCTCAAATCAATCTTTGAGAAGATTCTCACACCTTTTAGTTGATCAAAGAGGTCTTCAATCCTTGGCAATGGATACTTGTTCTTGATCGTCAACTTGTTAAGCTCACGGTAATCTATGCACATACGCATAGTTCCATCTTTCTTCTTAACAAAAAGCACAAGCGCTCCCCACGGAGATACACTTGGACGAATATGTCCATTGTCTAACAACTCTTGTAGTTGTATCTTTAGTTCTTGTCTAACAACTCTTGTAGTTGTATCTTTAGTTCTTGTAACTCCATCGGTGCCATTCTGTATGAAGCGTTCGAGACAGGAGCTGCTCCAGGAATCACATCAATGTTGAATTCCACTTGCTTATCTGGGGGAAGACCAGTTAGGTCTTTAGGGAACATATATGGAAATTCCCTTACCACCTAAATATCGTTTATGGTTAGTTCCTGTGTCTTTATGCTTTTAATATTCACCAAGTAAGCTTGATATTCCTTCTTTCTCATAATCTTGGTAGCCTTCATTGCAATTATGATATGAGGTCCTCTCTTTCTCTTACTTGCGTAAAAGGAGAATTGGTTTCCGTCTAGTGGTTGGAAAACTACTTCACGGTCCTTGCTCTAATGATCGCATCGTGCTTGCTGAGTCAATCCAATCCAAATATAACGTCAAAGCCCTTCATCTCCAGGATATACAAGTCTGCTTTCAAGGTCATGCCATCGATACTTAACATTGCTCCTTTTGCTCGATGATTTGTTTCCTTTGCCTTACTTGTCGGAAATCTGACCTTGCATGTTGCAGTCTCCTCTTTGCATTTTTCAACTATTTTGTTGTAAAACCTTTTTGATATGAAGGAATCAGATGCTCTGGAATAAAAAAGAACTACAATTATTTGGTTAAGTACTAAAATATTTTCTGAGATAGTCAAGTTTACTAACTATAAATGGATGCAATGATTCTTATAAAAGAACTAAAATCTAGTTGAAAACTGAGTGGTACCTAAAACCGTCTGTGGCTCATCATTATCCTCATCCGCTTCAGCCATAGAGTAAATTCTTGTTTTTCCCCGCTTTCCAGTATTTCTTGGGGTTGTTGTGTTATTCAAAGGGCAGTCCGTGCTACATGTCCATCCTGGCGGCAACGGTAGTAGATAAACTTTCCTTGCAAGCATTCCCTATAGTGATTCCTAGCATATATAGAGCACTTTGGTTTTTCGGTCGAGGCTGTGGTATTGCCAGGAACAAATTGCTTATGCTTTTTTTTTTCTTCAGAACTTTGATTCTTGTTATCCTCTCATCGTCTCTTTCCTGTAGTGATAGGCAGTCTGGACGTCGGTCCGTCAAGCTTCTTGCGTCTGGCGCTTGCTTGAGCTTTCTGCACCAACAAATCAAATATTGTAATCTTATGACCAGCTAATATGCCGCCTATTTCATCATGCAACCCACTCTAAAAAATCTCCATCTTCTTTTGTTCAGTATCCACTAAGTCAGGTGCAAACCGAGAGAGCTGAGTGAAGTGGCGCTCATAGTCCACAATTGATCTATTCCCTTATTTAATGGTCATCAACTCCACTTTCATTTTCCGTTGAACAGATTCTGGGAAAAACTTATTCAAGAGTTGTGTCTTAAAGAAATCCTAAGTTATGTTCTGCAGCTGCTCTGGTGCCATAGTTTGAAGCCGAGAATTCCACTAGTGTCGTGCGTCATGGGCTAGTTGATACTTCGTGCATGTAACTTTTTGGGTGTCAGTGCATCCTAGGGGGCGACATTGTCCTAAATTTCCCTGAAGAGTAGGGGGCGACATTGTCCTAAAATCATTCACAACTAGATCTCCTCCTTGGCGTTGCGGGAACATACCCCTCAAAGCCTCCAACAGCTGTGCATTGCTAAGGTTCTCTGGAGGGTAATTTCCTGTCCCTCCACTACCATCATTAACAGGGTTTCTTCTTAAAGGCATCTTTATATTGTATATATCAAGTGTTGGTCCGGAGACGAGTATTAGGTGTAGAGGGGGGGGGTAAATACCCCTAATTGCAAGTTTTTCCTCAAACGCGAAGGTCACTAATACTAAGTTTTGCTAAGCCTTCTAATCGCGGGGCAGAGTGATTCAACAGCTGAGTTCTTTCTACTGACTGAGGTCAGTACTGAGAAGTCAGTCGCAGAATATTGTGCGGATAAGTGTGGGGCCCGGTTTCACTCTGTCTCTTTGAAAATGTTTTATGCAAACCAAAACAGTTTTGGCTGGTGCAATTTTCAAGTCTGTTTTATTGAAAGTATGATTTTGTAAACAATTCAAACACATATGCAATAAAACAGTAAACGATACAAGTAATTTTTAATGTGGTTCGGATGCACAAGATCCTACATCCACGGTCCTGCTGAACAAGAGGTCTTGTTGATTTAACTGAGCAAGCCTCATCAAGGTTTCTGTGCATTGGATCGAACCTTCTAAGTTATAGTCCTTAGAGACTTTACAGATTTAAACCGAAGTTTGAAAGTTTGTCTCTAACAATGAAGGAGTTCTTACAGTAAGAACAATTCACTAAAAGTGAACCTTCGAATGTTCTAAGCTTAAGATATTACAATGAATGCTTAGATAAAGAATGGGAACTAGAGATTCCCTAGAAAGAAGAACTAAACAAAAAATGATCTTCAAAAAGCAAGTTCTTCGCTTTGTTTGACTTTGAGTTCGCTAGAGATTGTTTGCTTGAAAGCTTGTGTTCCCTTATTGTCCCGTGCGATTGCTTGGAGACTCTTCTCTATTTATAGTTGTGACCCAGGCATAGATCCATTGGAGAGAACGATGCCACGTGTCACAAAAATCCAAGAAAAAGGGCCATATATTTTCGAAATGTTGTAGCAGAGTGGGTAACATTCTGTGCATGAGAGCAGCTTTTGTATAAGCTTTGCTTGCTTCTCATTGGTCGAGGTATGCGGCGGTAGGTGATACTTGTCAGACATCTGTCTTCTATGTGAGTTGACTCTCTGAACCTCGGATACAAAATGTCTCTGCTGACATTCAACTGAAAAACGCCAGGCAGTCGATTTTCCTTGTACGGTCTGCAACTGAGTCGCAACCTATCAGTAGATCAAAGCTGATCGTACTGAGTCTTCTTTCTGAGTCAGCTGAAGAGGATCTTCTACTGAATGCTGTCAGCTTCCGACTCGAAGACAATCAACTGAGTTCTTCACTCAATCAGTAGATGAAGGATGATCGTACTGGGTTTTCTTCCAAGGTCTTCTGAAGAGAATTTTTTGTTGAGTGCTGTCAGCTACTAACTCTGAAGACTACTGAGTTCTACTGATCCGATGACTTGGGGTTCTGGAACTTTAACTTCTCTACTGAAGTTCAATCCAACAATATGCCCCTTACAGGACTTAGACTAAAATAAATTTATGACAATCAAATCAAGTCTAGGCTATTACATTATAACAGTCCTTGATGAACAAATTATAATTCTCGTAAGTGCACGAATCGGTGTAACACCTAATCTAGCAACTCCCGAGGTCGATCTCACAAGGATTCAGCTGGGTTCTAATTATCCTAATTATTTCACTATCTACTTGGTCCTAAACTGGGTTTGGTTTATTCTAAACTACAGAAGTAAAATAGCAAGAAAGTAAAAAGAGCAAGTAAAAGCAAAGCAAAGTGGATTAATGGGTGTGGTTTCAAGTTTGATGAAGAGTGCGGAGGTTTAACAATCATTATGTCTAAGATGATCTATTCATTCTCATTCTCTAGCTAGCATTTATGAATTTCTTTTATTGGTTCATCCACTAATGGTGGTAGATCTCTAACTTATAGTCCTAAGGGTCAATCAAGTGATCATATCATGAACCTATGGATCGTATCATGCTCAAGGATTTAAGGAACCATCTAAACTATCCAAAATCAATTATAACAATCTAGACACTTAATTGCAGGTCTAAATAAATAACCGGGTATGATCTGCCGTATTACCTATTACCTATATTCTCTACAATTATCTAAGATGATGGGAAGTCACATTAAAGAATCATAGAGAAATCAAAGCAAGCTCAACAATTAAGAAACAAAATAATTCATTCATAGAAAAACTAGGGTTTGAATCAATTCATTAAGAACATAGATCCTGCTAAACCCCCACACAAGGGGATTTTGCCACTCATATTCGTAGGAAAACAATCACAAGATATGAAAAAAGAATCCATAGAATTCAAGTATCAAAAACCCTAAACAAAACTGAGAAGGAATAATACAACCTAAAATCTAGCGAATTGATCCTCGCACTTGGTTCTCGGGTTGCGGTCTTCAATCTTCATTTTGAATCTTCAACAGAGGGATGCCTTGGGTGTTTCTCTGCTTTGAAGGGTTGAAGAGGTCGAAAGTATGATGTGTCGTCCGAAGGAAAGAAGTCCGGAAGGGTTTATATACATTTCGGGCCGAGAAAAAAGATTCTGGGCCTAAATAGACGCAGACCGCGGCCTAGCACAAAAGGCAGACCGCGGTCCGACTCCCACAAAAAAAATTGTTTTTTAGTCAGAACCGTCACGACAGCGGTCCAGCACAAAACGCGGACCGCGGTCCAACTGCTTCGGCCGAGACACTCCTGACTGCAATTTTCTACACTGACCAGTTTTGGGAAAAACGCGATATCTCCTTCGATAATCGTTGGATCGTCACGAAACTTTTCCAAAATGTTCCTAACATATAGAAGTACGATGTGGACAGTGGAGATCAGATTCTAAGATCGCTAGATCCGTGTGCCATGCGATTTACCAATTGCATTGTTACAAGAGCTCCGAAATATGGTTTCTTCAACATCCGACTTCAAATACTCTTCTTCTTCATCCAAATGACTCCATCTTTGCCAAAACTACATCAATGATCATGGTTTCTTTAATTTAGGGGCCAAATACAACCAAAAAGGCTCAAAACGCGCGAGAAACCTACAAAACCAAAAACCATTGAAAGTATACAATTCCCAGAAAAACAAAAGCTAAAAATGGATTGAAACTGATGTGAATAAGCTAAAAAAGAACACAATGAGATGGCATAAAAATCACTCATCAGTTCAACACACACATGGGTCAAGATAAAGGGTTTTGGGATCTTCAATTCTTGATGACAATACAGTCCAGTATCCCTACTTTATCCCCAAAAACACTATACAATATAGCGTCCCTACAGTTCACATAAATTACTGACTCATATCCCTACACATCTACTGAGTCAATTTCTATGTACCCCTAACAATGATCTACTAGACCACTGACTCATATCCCTACAATTTCCCCCTAATTGATGATGCCAAAACCACTAAGCACTAAACTATTAACCCAAAAGCTCAGTTATATAAAAAACTGAAAGGATTAAGCATAGGTTAACAGCTTACTAAGATAGGCATATCAGAATATATCACGACATTGAGTGTGCGTTTGATCACTTCAGTGATCAATCACTGTTAAAATAAATAACACAGCCATATGACAATGAGTGGTTGTCTGGCTAAGTGAAATACTGATTTTATAGATATATAAAGGTTACAGTACAATCCGTACAACACTAGAGAGAAAGGAGAGAGAGAGACAAAGACACAAGGATGGCTGAGTATGTTACTTCTGAGATCTGAACTTCTTGATTTTGGATATGAAGTCAGCAGATTTGGCCTCAGGAGGACCAAGCCCATAAGATCTGTAGATAGCTTCTCTCAGACGCTTGATATCTGGAAGATCTTATAGCGAATGGGAGGAAAGATCATGGCGTTTCATGGCTATCTCCACCTCATCCTCTATCTCCTTGGTGCAGATGGCTCCTTGAAGAGTCCTGGGACGGGTCAGTTGACGGTATGCAGGCGCATCAAATGGCAATTTCTACTTGTATAGGAGCAATTTGTCTACGCGGCCATACATAGTATGCTTTGATGAAGTCCTCTTTATTACCTTCCCATTCCTCGTTCAGGTTCCAGGGGATCCATTTGTCTTTGCGACGGAATGGAGTTTTCCTGAGATGTGGCTTCTGCCCACCGCGTCTATAGAACATGGAAGTCCTTGGGATCTCTATGCTTTAGACTGGAATGGCTTCCCTGGCTGCTTTTTTTAGTCCTTGCAATATGCTCTGCCAATTCAACTTTTCACAGTCTCTCCTGGCTTTAGCTGTCAGCCTCTCTCTAGCTCTGAAGTCGAGGCCCATTTCAACTGCGTCCCACAAGGCTTTCTCCTCCGCAATTTATTCTACTGTAAGCTTGGGAGTTTTCTTCTTCAGCCTTTCAGAAAGTAGTAGGTTGTCAGTGTCGGAGTCTTCAGTAGACCCAGAAGCTGATTTTTTAGTCGGTTTCTGCTTCTGCTGAGTCTTTTTAGGAGGTGTTGGCTTCTGCTTCTGAATTCTCATTTGCTGAGCCTGACCCTTGACGACCTGGGCACTGGGAATTTTGGCTCTCTCTTCAATTTAAACTCTTCTTTGAGTCGGGATTCATGATCTAGCTGAGCATGCAGCTGCTGAGCTACGCGTTTGTCATGCGCCTCTTGTTCGTTTTTAGATTTGAACTTAGGCGATGGAGGGGGAGAGCTTTCAGTAGCAATCTCCTCGCCAAGCCTCTTCGGCGGCGGAGGCTCAATGTCATCTGATCCCTTGACAAAGTCTGCTATCTCATCAATATGTGCCTGGGCTGAGGATCCTTCTCCTGATCCTCTAGCATGTACTATTAGCTGCGCTATGATCTGCTGAGGCTCTGCATAGCCTTCAGCAGACGCTTTTTCTTTAGCCTTTTCTTCTTGGACTAGGGGGAGGGGGAGAGCAATGAATTCCTCTATCTCTATTGTTTCTTCCCCCTTATCTTGTTCCCTTTCCTTAGCCTCTGACTTATCTTCCCCTTAGCTTCTTTCCCTTTACCTTCCCCCTTTTTGGCATCATCCGCCGAGGTCAGTAAGGTCTTAATAGCTGCTACTTCTATTTGAAGGTTGTAGATAGAAGCTTTGATCTGGCGGAAGTGGAGTTGAAATCCCCAACAACATCGCAATAATGTTCCCATTCAGTTTCTTGATCATGTTGAATCTCCTTGATCTGGGACTCAGATTGAGTTCGGTGCTGCAGAAGAGATTCTTCGAGTAACTCTTTGATGTCAGACCAGATGTGGTTCAGAGATGCAGCTTGAGTTTCAAGAGCTTTATCCACGCAAGAAGATGCAATTCTGTTCCTTTCTTCCATTGTTTTCTGGACGTCAGCCATTGCCGCAGCCAGTTGCTCTGAGAATTTCTGGGATTGATCTTCAAGAAACTGCTGGCACTGAGTAGCCAAGTCCTGCTTCTGAGCAGCCAGAGCAGTCTTGATGATCTCTTGAAAGTTTGGCGTTAGGGCTTCAGAGATCTTCTTGACTTCTCCAGTGAGGACATCAACGTGCTCAGTTTAAGCTTTCGTATATTGTGGCCACTTCAGGTGGACATCCTTAGCTAGGAGACGATTTTTATCTCCTTACTTCCTGATAGCTCGGCTGATGGTCCTCAAGGATACGGTACCGATAGGTTTGATCTGATTTGAAGAAGTACCGATCCTTTTCTCAGAGGCGGTGAGTTGTTGGTGTCTTGAAGAAGACGCAATAGGGGCAACACCAGATGCAAGAGGTAGTGGTGGTGAATCGCCCTTCTCGCTGGTAGTTTTGCCCTCAGCAGAGTCTCCCCGCTCTGCATCCTTGGGTGCTGAATCATTACCTTCAGCTGGGTGGTCAGTGGGCAAAGGGTCTCTGGCAGGAGAAGAGGCAGACTTCAGCTCTAGTAGATATAGCATAGTTGATCTCAAGTCTTCAAAAGATTCGACATCTGAGGTTCTCCAAACTCTATCTCAGACTACAGTTGCTGCTCCTCTGCCAGTAAAGTGGGTACAAAATACTGCTAGATCAAGTCAGCAAGAATATCCCTATTTAGGAATCTCAGCAACATCTGAGTCCTTGCCCTGACAGGTACATCTACCATATCCTAATAGTTGGGAATTTTATTTATCTGTTGAACTTCTAGTAGTCGGATTCAGCCCTAAGTCTGGTCAGCTAAACTGTGGTTGGTAGCTCTAAAGATACTTCAGTAGTTGGTTCAGCTTCGTACTCCAACTGAGTTTCTTCAATACTGACTCTTTGGACTTCATCTTTGAGAGTGGCACCTTCAATGCTTGTGTCCGAGTCTAGTATGATTTTCACCTGAGGGGGAGGTGGAGAATCAGCCTTAGAAGCTTTCGGCTTTGTCAGCTTCTTCCTCTTAAGCTGTTTGGTATGTGGAGACAATTCAGTCAAATGCCTCTTCAGTGCATCTCCACGACCTATGGATTTTTAAGCGGCGGTTTTCGACCTGAACTTGATCAGTTTCTTGTCGAAGTATTTCATGTCGCCAAATGACGCATGCGAGGATACTGATGCTTCTATTAGCACTTAAACCTTAGTCCCATACAGAAGTTTTCCTACAGGAGTTAGTCTCCTCTCTCATGTTTCTCCTGCAACAAACTTCTGCAGCTGAGCCTTCAATTCAGAAAGAAAGAACTGAGCCCAGTTCAACTTCGTTCATTCCATGATTGCCATCATCATATAGAGCCTAGGTTTGGATAGCTGGTCAAAGGAACCAACCGCGCTAGTGAGGATATAGATAACAACGTACGCCGGGCCTCTGAATTCTGGCAGGAGCTGACTCTTTGAAAATGCAGCTTTGAAGGATATGTCATCCCTCCCGCAGAAACGCTTGATAATATCGTTGAGCTTGGGTTCGTTGTATCCAATAGGAGATATGCCATAGTTGGGAAGGTTGAATATTGTTTTCAGCCCTTCGATGATGTTAATGTCGGTGTGACTCTCCTCCCATGTCTGAAGTGAAACCTCTTTCATGTACCTCATAGCGGTGACCCCTGCGTCTGTTCCCTCCACCTGATACATGTTGAAATAAAACTCAACGACTTGTCTCAGAAGACAAGCATGAGGCTTTGTCAAAAGCGTCTTCAGTCCAAATGCCTGAAGGGCGGAGTAAATCTCCTCCAAGTATGGTAGTTCCGATAGGTGGAACTCTATGGTCGGCTCGAACATGACTATGCTCTGAATGATCTCGTTGTTGTCTGCAGGAGTGCGAACGATGCTTGACAAAGATGCCATTTTCAACTAGAATATGCAAAAAAGATGTTAGCACTTGAAAGTATAGTAAGTTAGTTTTTGCAGCCTAGAGATGAAAAATGTACCGAATGTTTAAGAGCTTGAGAGAAGTAGAAGTCTGAAGGCAGTTTGAAGATCATGCAAAGCTCTTAAAATGGTAATGGCGAAGATGAAGGTGAGAGATATTAGCGAGAGATTACATATAGATTTGAATACTAAGCGGTTTTTCAGATATGAGGTTAAGATTTAATCTCGCTTTATCACGGACGGTTAGGATGTAATTTTATAAAAGAAATGATTACTAAGCCGCCGATAATCTCGACCTACGTAAGATTTGCACAGTGGGAGTAAAGTGAGATGACATGCATTAAATTCGCTACAGTTAGTTCTTAGGATATTGCGCTTTAAATGAAAACGGTTTTACTGAACGTATCCTTAAGAATTTATGGTTGGAAATAAATGCGATTCATGCCACTGTATGCTACTGATCAATTAAATGCGAAGCATGTCATTGAGTATAAATACTGTACTTAATACTCAAACATTTTCAACTGAGCCTTGTGGTCAGCTGTTACCAATTGCAAATCAGGAGGATCGACGTGATACTGAGGATTCATTATTTGTCTCACGTTCCCCCTTACTGAGTACTGTATGATTCACCCTACTGAATCAAGTACTAAGTTCGACTTACTGACTTATCGTACTGAATATTTTTACTGACTCGGGTCAGTAGGATCCAGTAGACCTAGCTCAACTGAGAGTTCTCTGAACCTGTTCTCAGCCAGTAGTTTGGTCAGTATGTCTGCCCTTTGTCTATCAGTATGAATTTTCTCCATTCTGATGTCCTTCTTCTCGACATGGTCTCGGATGAAGTGGTATCGAATGTCCACGTGCTTGCATCTCGTGTGAAGAACTGGGTTCTGACTGATTGCAATGGCACTAGTTGAGTCGCAGTAGATGGGCACTTCATCTTGAATGATACCATAATCACACAATTGTTGTCGAAGCCAAAGAATCTGAGCACAACAACTTCCGACAGCCATATACTCAACTTCAGTTGTGGACGTCGCTACTGAGTGTTGTTTCTTGGACAACCTTGAGATGAGCTTACTACCTAAGAACTGACAAGTTCCTGAAGTTGACTTTCGATCTACCTTGCATCCTGTATAATCAGCGTCAGAATATCCAATTAAAACAAGATTATCATCAGCAGGATAACATAACCCTACATCAGGTGTTCCCTTCAGGTATGGCAGAATCTTCTTCGCTGAGTCTAAATGACTTCGCTTGGGATTCGCCTAAAATCTCGCACATACACCTACAACATAAGTTATGTTAGGTCTGCTTGTTGTTAAATATAATAAAGAACCAATAATAACTCTATAGTCAGTTGAGTTAACATAAGCTCCTTCTTTATCTAGATTGATTTTAGAGTTTGTATTCATAGGGATCTTGACTGACTTGCTCGATTCAAAGCCAAATCATTTCAGGAGGTCTCGAGTGTACTTGACTTGGTTAATGAATATTCCGTTATCTGATTGTTTTACTTGAAAACCAAGGAAGTAGTTCATCTCCCCCATTATTGACATCTCGAATTTCTCCTTCGTCATCTTCTCAAATTGTTGACATATAGTCACGTTTTTGCAGCCAAAGATGATGTCATCAACGTAGATATGCACCAGTAGAATGTTATCTTCTGATTTGATGCTGAACATAGTGCAATCTACTGTCCCCTTCTGAAAACCTTTCTGAAGTAGAAAGTTTGATAGGGTATCGTACCAAGCCCTAGGTGCTTGTTTTAACCCATACAGAGCCTTTCTGAGTCTATAAACCTGATGTCCCTGCTGAAACCCAGGCGATTGTTCCACGTAGACATCTTTCTTCAGTACGTCGTTCAGAAATGCTGACTTTACATCCATTTGATATACTTTAAATCCTTGATGTGTTGCATAGGCTAGAAATAGACGAATGGCTTCCAATCTGGTGACTGGAGCGAATGTTTCATCAAAATGTATTCCCTCTAGTTGACAGTATCCCTTGTCAACAAGTCGAGCTTTGTTTCTTACTATGACGTTGTTTTCATCACGCTTGTTCTTGAAGACCCACTTAGTTCCTATCACGTGTTGGTTTCTAGGTCTATCAACAAGCTCCCAGACCTCATTTCTGACGAACTAGTTCATCTACTCTTCCATTGGCAAAGAAACAGGAGTATAAAGCATTTCCCCTTGACAAAGTCTGGATCTTGTCTTTACATTTGCTAATGGATCTCCTATGATGAGATCAGAAGAGTGAGCATCTAGCCATGATCGTCTGAGCTTGGTCTCTTCTTCTGAAATTAACTCTGTATAATCAACAGGATTGTTAGGCATTTCAGTAGTGCTGTTCTGCGACTGAAGCAATTCAATAAGAAGGTTAGGATCTACTGAGTTTCCAGGTTCAGGGGCATTTAGCTCTGGAACATCATTCATTCCCCCTGAATTGTTTTTCTCAGTAAAGGTCTCAGTTACCACAAGGGCTTCCTCATCGACCTGTGTTACCTGATGTTGATTCTGTTTAGTAGATACAACTAGGTCAGCTACATTGCATGCAGGATGGGTCTGAGTTACTTCTTCATCTGACTCATCATCCCAACAATGCTGGATCTTTTCAGATTTATCATTTATCATGAGATCATGTAGCTTGCTGCTGACATCTACAGTATTTGTCTTACTCGATTTCTTGTTCTTAGTAACAAACACATCAAAAACAACATGTGAGCTTTCCTCCACACAAAGGGTCCGGTAGTTAAAGACCCTAAAGGCTTTACTGACCCGGGAGTATCCTAAGAACACCCATTGACCAGATTTGCTATCAAAGACCTTTAACTGATCCTTTCCATTATGGATAAAGCTAGGACAACCAAAGATATGAAAATGAGATATAGAAGGAATTCTCCCTTTCCATAGTTCATATGGTGTTTTCATGTGTAGCTTTATCAGTAGTGAGCAGTTATGAATGTAACAGGCGGTGTCAGTAGCATCTGCCCAGAACTTTGAGGATAATTCGGAGTCTGCTAGGAGCGTTCTTACTGCTTCTTTTAATATTCTATTTTTTTGTAGCAATACCGTTCTGTTGGGGTGTGCGAGTTGCTGAAGTCTCATGCTGAATCCCCTCAGTATCGCAGTACTCCTTAATGATTGAGTTGAGAAATTCAGTTCCTCGATCCGAGCGTATTCTCTGTATCTCGATGTCCTTTTCCACACTGAGTTTCTTTAGTAGTATTAGCAACTTTGTCTTGACATCAGATTTGTTGGCTATGAAGATGACCCACGTATATCTTGAATAGTTATCAATAACGACGAGAGCATACTTCTTGCCTCTTATAGTCACTGGAGTGACTGGCCCAAAAAGGTCCATGCGCAGCTGAAGGATTCCATCAGTGGAAGGTGACGGATTTGTCGGATTATTTTCTTTTGTCTGCTTTCCCTTCATGCATGCTTCACAATTTCTGTCTCTCCTGAATACTTCGGTGGGCAGTCCTCTGACTTTTGAGTCCTTGCCAGCTTGTTCATTGCCTTGAAATTTAGGTGACTGAGCCTTTTATGCCACAACCATCCTGTCTTATCACTTGACTTCGTCTGGGCAAGCAAGCAAGCTTCAGGTTCGGCGGTGTTCTAGTTTGCAACATAGATATTCTTCTTCCTTGAACCTGATAACACTATTTTCCCTGTAGATATATAAAGAGCATCACATAAACCAGCGTCAAAGGTAACTCTATTAAGGTTATCATAAAATTGACTGACAGAAATGAGATTATCTTGAAGTCCTTCAACATATGTTACTCTTAGAACTAAAGCAGTCCCAATGTTCAGCGTTCCATATCTCGTTGTGTAGCCTTTTGAGTTGTCACCGAATTCAATTCTGGGACCTTCTTCTTGTACATAGTTGGTTAGAGGCTCTTCTGATAAGTCATATGTCTCGAGCAGTCACTGTCCATGATCCAAGGGTCCTTATGCACCTACAAAACAGAAGCAGTTTTAGGTACGCTTTGGTACAATTTGGGTCCTTAAGCGTTAGTCGGTGGTTTCGCGACCCAAATCTATCTGGCGACCTTGGGGGTCTCAGACTCTTTCTTCTTCTGAACCTTCTTGTCAGTGCTTTTCTCCACTGAACATGGAGGTACTGACTTCTTGATAATTTTGGGTTCAGGAGCTTTCTTCTTCTTATATTTAGTGCTCCTCCTGACCCTGGGCTCATAGTAGTAAGAACCATATTATGCAGGATGTTCGTACACTAGTTCACCATACTGCTCTGCCCATCTGACCTTTTTGGTTCCCCCTGGGTTGGATCAGGGTGTCTTGGGGCTTGAACTAAGGGTCAATTTCTTGTTGCTGGGCTAAGGTGCAATCATTTTCTGTTTGTTTTTCGCCTGAGGGGTGACAGGTTCAATACTTTGAACTTTCCCTCCAACAAACCGATCAACCAACTTTTTTGAGCCTTTCGAGGTAGAGGTTGAAGATTCATGTGTGTAGCCAAGTCCTTCCTTAATGGAAACTGGCCTCTGAGCTCTAATCATACTCTCCAACTTCTCCTTGGCTCCTAGGTACTGCTCTGTTATCATACCTCGCCATACTTCATCGCTCTTACTGAGTAATTCATAATCTCTTTCAACTTCTGCGAGTTTCTAACTAAGCCTAGCTATCTCAGTATCTTTCTCAGAATTGTCCTTAGACAAGATTGCTATCTGAGTTTCTTTATGTTGAGACTTAGTCATGAGAGATTTAATCTCTTCCTTTTATCTCAGAATAAGACTTTCTGAATCAGTAAAGAACTGACAATCAAAACAAAGTCTCTGATTTTTAGCTTTTACTTGTTCCAATTCCTGAACTGTTCTAATTAACTCCTTGCTCAACTAAATTTTCCCCTCTAGAAAATCTTCATAAGCTTGAATCACATCTAGTGGTTCACCTGTAGCTCAGCCTCTTCTTCGGCCATTAAGCATTATTTAGTTGATGTTTCAGGATTTGATTCTCCGACCTCAACAGCTATGAATGCAGCTTCATCTTCAGAAGAGTACATAAAAGTATCTTCCTCTATTGAGTCATCGGATAGCTCTCCGGCAATATAGGCCTACCTCTTCCAGGCAAATTTATCTCTTCTGGCCTGCCGTGTAGCTCGTTGGGCAGTTGAGAGCTCCGGACAATCGTACTGATAGTGTCCGTCTTTTTTGCAGTTATAGCACACACATACTCTGCCACCTTTTTTAGATGTACCGATGGATGGACTAGCAACAGACTCCGTGTTCCTGCATTGAGGAGAAGGTTTAGATTCTTCCCGTTTATGATTATCTTTCTTACTTAAGGGAGAATCTTTGTGGTATTTCTTCAGCTTTCTAACTCTTTCCTTCTCCTTTTGATATTTTAGAGCCAAAAGCGCATGTCATTCAGCAAGAGGAGTCTCAGCGGATTTTGCTATTGATGTTGCAACTGACTTGTTTGCTGAACTGAGGCTAGCTCCAGATGTGCTGATTGTTGCTTTAAAAGCATGGTCGATTGGTGTGTCAGCTGGAGTGCTAGCGCACTATTGGGGTAGACTATGCTCAAACTCCTCCGTCTTTAGTTCTGAAAATATAACATCAGGAGTTAAAGCATTAAGATCAGAGCAATGCAAATAAGTAGCACAAGTAAGCGAGTTCAGTAGATGCAGCGCTCTCAAGATCTTGGTGTTCATCTCTTTGTTGGTGAACGTCCTCCCTAGCCCATTGATCTGGTTTGTGAATCTAACGCTAAGCTCGTCAATGGATTCTCTGGGCTCCATGGCGAATGTTTCGAACTTTTAAAGCTCTAGCTCGAGCTTGTTTTCTTTGATCTGCAGGGTTCCTTGGTCAGTACAGCCAGGGCCTCCCAAAGTTCTTTCGCCATTTTACAGTGTCGCATTCTCCCGAGGTAAGAATCACTGAGCATCATCAGGATTGTATTCCGTGCTACTCAGTCAAGATTGTGCAGTTTCTTCTCTTCAGGCATGAAGGCGACTTTATCTTTGGGTACATTTGCCCAAGTTTGTGCTCTTACACCTCTCGCAACAACAAATTCTATACTGTCAATCATGGGAATGATTGGTCATGTCTCGAAGACATCAGTCATGCTGTCATGCATTGATGTAAGGTGCGCCTCCATTCTCACGCGCCGTACCGTATAATTCCCAACAAAGAACATAAGCACAGTCCAAATACCTGAAACATCAGACATTATAGGCAAATAGTATAAGGATGAATGAAGAGATGCTTGTGCAGTGAAAATGTTTTTCTGGATTTGTTTAAGTAGACCAATATAATAAGTTTTCAAAAACGATGATCAAAAGAGCACCGCTTTGATACCAATTGATGGTCCGGAGACGAGTATCAGGTGTAAGAGGATTGTGGGGGGGGGGGGGTAAAAAAATTGATTGCAAGTTTTTCCTCAAACGCGAAGGTCAGCAAAATATTGAGTTTTTCTACTGAACGGGTTCAGTGCCAAATAAGCCTTCTGATCGCGGGGCAGAGTGATTCAGCAGCTGAGTTCTTTCTACTGACTAAGAGCACTCTTGATAAGTTCAGTCGCATAATATTGGGCGGATAAGTGTGGGGCCTTGTTTCACTTCGTCTCTTTGAAAACGTTTTATGCAAACCAAAACAGTTTTGGCTGGTGCAATTTTGAAGTATGTTTTATTGAAAGTATGATTTTGTAAATATTTTAAACACAGATGCAATAAAAGTGTAAATGACACAAGAAATTTTTAACGTGGTTCGGATACGCAAGATCATACATCTACGGGCCTGCTAAATAGGAGGATTTATCTGAGCAAGCCTGAGCAAGATTTCTGTGCACTAAACAAAACCTTCTAAGTTATAGTCCTTAGCGACTTTGCAGATTCAAACTGAAGTTTCAAAGATTATCTCTAACAATGAAGGAGTTCTTAGAGTAAGAACAATTCACTAAAAGTGAACTCTTCAAAGGTTCTAAGCTTAAGATATTACCATGAATGCTTAGACAGAGAAGGGGAACTAGAAATTATCTAGAGAGAAGAACTAAACAAAAAATGATCTTCAAAGAGAATTTTCTTCGCTGTGTTTGGCTTTGAGTTCACTAGAGATTTTTTGCTTGAAATCTTGTGTTCCCTTGTTGTCCCGTGCGATTGCTTGGAGACTCTTCTCTATTTATAGTTGTCACCCAAGCATAGATTTGTTGGAGAGAACGATGCCACGTGCCATAAAACTCCAAGGAAAACGACCATATATTTTAGAAATGTTGTAGCAGAGTGGTTGGCGTTCTGTGCATGAGAGCAGCTTTTGTGTCAGAGCAGGTAAGCTTTGCTTGCAACTCGATCGAGGTTGTGCAATTTCTTCTCTTCAGGAGTGAAGAGGCTCTTGCCCTTGGGAAGCTTCGGGCCGGTTCTGGCACCTACTACTCCGTCCAGTGCAAGTTCGACTGAGTCGACCATCGGAACAATAGGTCCTTTTTCCAGGATGTCGGTTAAGCTGTCATGCAGCGCAGTTAGAGGTGCCTCCATCCTCACCCGCCATACCGCGTAGTTCTCTGTTGAGAACAAGGGTACCATCCTTATCCCTGAAATATCAGACAGTGTAGAAAGATATGATATAGGATGCAATGAAGAGATGCAAGATGCAGTGAAAATATGTTTTCCTAGGATCTTGTTCGAGATAGACCAGTATTCAAAAAATGATGATCAATAAGAACACCTCTCTAATACTAATTGTTGGTCCTGAGACTTGCTTCAGGTGTAGAGGGAGGGGGGGCGGGGGTGATTACACATGAATACAGATTCTTTATCAAACGTGAAAGTCAGCTATAGCTGAGTGTGCTATTGAACTGAGTCAGACATCCATATATACTTTCAGATCGCGTGGGCAGAGATTTATTCTACTGAGTTCAGGTGTACTGACTTATGTCTGTTGAACAGTAGTTCAATATTAGAGTTGTGTGTGGAAGTGTAGACCTTATGGAACGTCTCGGTTGGAAAATCGGTTTTATGCTCAGTTTATAAATTACAGTTGAATGCTGAGTGAACAGTGAACAATGAAATAGTAAATCAACGCTGAAGGTTTTTAAAGTGGCTCAGACACGCTGGGTCCTACGTCAACTGTCCTGACACAAGCAGGAGAACTTGTATTATTTATACTGAGCAAGTCTTAGTGATCTATTCACAGGACAGATACAAATTTGTTTGCTTATACTGAGCAAGTCTCAGTGATCTGTTCATAGGACATATATCTACTTATAGTTGTAGTGACTTTACAAGGTTTTCAAACTTAAAGGTTTGAGAGCGTTTCACAAAATATGAACACCCTCGGGGTTTCTGAGCTAAGGTTATTATAATTTAGCTCGATTAGATAAGAGAAGGGGAACAAGTATTCTCTAGAGAGAAGAACTAAAGAAGATTCTAATTCTAAGTTCAAGTTCTTCGCTGGATATGGAGTGAGCTTTCTAGAGATTGTTTGTGCGATGAAAGCTTTGTTTCCCGGTTCCGTCTTTCTTCATAAAGACTCTCTTCTATTTATAGTGTTCGATTTGTGAATAGATCCGTTGGAGAGGGCCTAGCCACATGTCGAAACGACTAGGAAAATGGCTACTTTAATTTGAACGTTGATGAGTAGGTGCACTGTAGAGGTACGCCTTTTTTTTTCAGTCTAGGAGCAGCTTTTTTCAAAGCAGGTAGGCGCTGTCGGCTCCTTATTGGTCGAGGTAGAGTGTTAGGTGAGGTTTGTCAAACATCAAGGTTGACTCCCTGTGAATCCTCGGACCTTCAACTGAAGTATCTTCCTACTAATATTCTTTTCAGGATTCTTCTAAGCATCAAGGTCTTTTACTGAACTTCGCAGCTACTGAACTCTAGCCTATTGAGTTCCTAACATGCTGAACTCAAACTAAGCTATTACATAATCGAAGGTTTATCATTTAACTAGGGGTTTTGGGATCTCCAAATCTACAAAATATCGTTCTACTGAATCTCATCCTAACAATTTCCCTCTATTTGATGATGCCAAAACCTCTTACATCTTCTATAAAAAGAAACATGCTAAGGTTAAGAGCTACTACTAGTGAGTTAAGATCTATTACAAGGTATGCTCCAACCAACCTATCAGAGCTTACTGTATTATGAAAAGAAAGTATTAGAGCAACCACATTTAAGAATGAATCAGAGCCTCATCAAATTAACTCAGTCATAGCCTACTAAAGGTATCAGGGCCGATACAACTAAATTATCAGAGCTCAGAAAAGGATCACAACTCTTAGTAGTTAATCATCTTACAACACTAATCAATAATTTGCTCCTAACAATATCTCAAAGACAATTTCCCCCTAAGTCATATTAGAAAGCAATTTCTCCCTATATATATATAAGATTCCTTCCCCCTTAATAATAGCAAGAAAAATAATTTCCTAAGGCAGGTAAGCATGTAAAAATCACGGAGGGTCAGATAATGTGAGTGAGTGTGATCTGATAACTGAAGTGATCAGTAGTGTTGAAAGGAAAACAGAACAGCAGTAAAGACAATGAGTAATTGTCAAGGCTCAAAGCAATAGATGTCATATATGATGATGAGATGATTACAGTACAAGAAGATCTATCACTACTGACTAAGACTAGGATACGGAGAGAGTGAATCAGCTCTGCTTCTTCTTGAACTGTTGCAAGCGCGCTCTGAAGTCAGCAGACTTCTTCTCCGAAAGTTCTAGGCTATATCCTAAATATACACGATTCCTCAGGGCCTTGATCTCCATCAAGTCTTCAGCATCGTTCTTGTCCGGGGCTTTGCAAATTATAGCATCTTTGATTTCTTCTTCAATCTCCTTCTTGCAAATGTTGTGTTGGTGAGTGAGAGGAGGAGAAAGAATTATGAATTCAGGTGCCTTCAACATCTTACCTGATTGCTCAAGCAAAGTATGGATCTGAGCAAGGAGAGAAGGGTCAACAATAGTTAGGATTTCTTCGAAATAAGAATCAGGATCGGCTCCTTCATTAGTTAGCTTCCAGATATAAAATCTCTTGATGAAGTCGATCTTCAGTTGTTCCCATTTCTGATTCAGCTTAAGGGGCACCCAGCCGTCAGTTCTTTTTGTAAATAATTCTCTTCACTTCACTGACTGGCTCCCTTCTCTTGAAGTACTTAGAAGTAGTTGGAATACTTCTATCCTTTACAGGGACCCTCTCCCTAGCTTCCTTCTCTGTTCGTAGCCTGAGGGCCCCCAAGTCAGCTTGGCGTAATCGCTCCTTAGCTTCTCTGATCTGTCTGGCCTCAGTTGTTCTGTCCAACGCTCTCTCAACTGTGTCCCATATTTCCTTCATTTGTTGCTCTTGTTCTTTGGAGGCCACAGTAGAGGGGGCGTGCTGATTTTCTGAGTCGCTCGGTGATGATGATTTAGACTTGGATACGCTGGTCTTTTCAGTTTTGCACTGTTGGGGAAGAGCAGCTGAAGATCTCATCTACCTGGGTAGTACAGATCTAGAGCGAGTAGGCGCTGGAGATTTGATTTGTACGCCCTTATTGGCTGTAATCTTCCTCTTCGCATCTTGCTCTTCAAGAGCCTCAGCCATTTTGGCATCAAAAGCGATCTGTTCTTCTTTAGATCGTACGAGCTCGCTGAACTAGTAAATATGTGGTTGACTATATAAGCCAAGCTACAGTACTGTGGGAGCAACTGACTTTTTGGAAATGCAGCTTTGAAGACGACATTCGTCTGACCGCTGAAACTGTAGAGATAATCATCAACTGAGGATTCCTTGTAGCCAGCAAGGGAATCCCTTCATCTTCAAGGTCGAAGCTGCGACGAAGACATGTCGCCACGTCCATCTGAATGGCCTTGTCCTCCCACTGATTAGGTTGGACTTCATGCCTGGAGATAGGACTGTGCAACGGCCGGTTTGGTCGAAAAACCAAACTAAAAATTCGGTTAATCGATATATCGGTTTGGCCAAACTTTTGACCGAGAACCGGACCAATATCCTTCGGTTCGGTCCGGTTTTCTGGCTGAAAAATTTGGTCGGTTTCGGCCGGTTCGACCAAATTGGCTTTTTTTTTTGTGGTAACCGATTGCTGAAAAAAAAATTAAAAAAAGGAAATTTTGGACTAATGGAAATAGGTATTATAGCCGCTGTTTGAACAACAAAAGTAAATGATAAATGAACATAAAAAACGAAAATAAATGATAAATGAACAATTTAGTTGGCAAGACCAACTTCTTTCAAAGTTAGATCAAATGAACAATTTAGTTGGCAAGAGTACAAGACAATAGGACATTTTAAAGTTTCATAGTAGTATACAACTTCTTTCAAAGTTAAACCTACAAAATAAAATTTCAAAAAAGTAGTTAGTCAATTATTATTCACAAAAACAAATTAGTCAAATAAATAAAACAAATATAACCTTCAATTCTCAACCTTCTTTCTCCTTCACACGAGTTTTAACTAATGTTCAATCGTGTGGTACGTGCCAAGACATCTATAAACGAAAATTATTGAAATGTTAAAAGTAAGGAAAAAACGAGATTAAAGAGAGCATACTAATAGATTAGTTTGCTATACCATTTTCAAGGCTTTCATAAGCTTGGTAATCTTCTTCTACCGGGATAGGAGGTCCATTGCGTAGCCAATCTTGGAGGCAAATGAGAGCTTGTACCATTTTTGGAGCCAAAGAAGACCGAAAATCATCAATGACACGACCCCCGGTACTAAAGGCACACTCTGAAGCCATAGTAGAGATGGGCATGACTAATAAGTCACGTGCTATTCTTAATAAAACGGGAAAGGGTTCTTCAATTTTATCCTTCCACCATTTTAGAATATCAAAGTCAACATCAACTTCCAATTTCAAGGGCTTCTCACTCAAGTACAAATCCAACTCTGACTCACCAAGTGACTCATCATCATCACCATAAAACCTACTCAACCTATTCAATAATGATTTAGTCACATTAGTTCTAGTAGAGTTATCGCTTTGTGAACCACTTGATCCTTGCCTCTTATTTTGGCCATACAACTTTCTGTATCCTCAAACATGTCATGTAACGTCTTCTTCAACATCTCACCAATGACACCTCCCTTCTCAACCTCATAGATGTCTTCAAGAATGAGAAACATACCTTAATTTCCTTCTAGGATCAAGAATTAGAACAACGAACAAGTACAAGTTCATTTTGGTTGGATCACCCCAATACTTGTCAAATTTTGCCTTCATTCTAAGAGCAATAGATGCCAATTATCTATCTTCACTCAATATCCAATTCTTTATTGCATCATAAACATTGGCAAGTTCATCTAAAAAACCATTAAATGTCACATACTTTGATCCAGAAACTTTCAAAGTCAATTCATAAAAAAACGCAAAACAGTCACAATCTCTCAACAACCTCCCAATCATGTTTTGTAGGCTCTCCCACCTCACCATGATGTCCACCTTGACCAAAGTATTTTTGAAATTCAACTTCAGAAATAGAATACCTTTCAAAGACATCTTTATATATCACAACAGTTTCAAGCATAAAAAACACAAAATTCCACCGAGTAGGTACATGCTTTAAATTTTTGAAACCTAAATGGTGATTGTCTAATATATTTCACGGAAACACGAATGCGTTCAACTGATTGTGACACCTCTTTCAATACATCCCTAACAACAAGATTCACAATATGTGCAACACATCTCACGTGCAAATACTTTCCAGTCAAGAAAACTTTTTTCCATGCACAAAATATTCTTCTTAGATAAGCAATAGCAATGTCATTTGAAGAAGCATTATCAACAGTTATAGAAAAAATATCATCAAGCTCCCATTCTTGCAAACATTTTTCTATTAACATCCAATTTCTTCACCTCTATGACTACTACATGGCACAAAATTAAGAATGAGTTTACGCAACTTCCATTCATCATCAATATAATGGCCAGTTAAGCTCATATAATTGATCTTATTGTTGCTAGTCCATGTATCAGTAGTCAAAGACATTCTTTGCTTAGTTTTCAAAAAATGAGACTTCAAAAGGTTTATATGCTCAACATACAAGTCCAAAACATCACGAGGTACTGTAGTCCTACAAGGGATTATCATCATAGGACAAACTACAGTCATAAACTCTCTAAATCCATCACTTTCAACAAAAGAGAATGGCAATTCACACTTAACCACCATACGAGCCAATGCCTTTCTACCTTCTTCTTGATTGAATTTACCATTAAAACTCCCCAATTCCCTTCCAATCCCAATAAGACTATTGCTACAAAAGCTATCTAAAGTGGTTTTATTCACTTTGTTCTTCTTATTGTGGGGGTTTTTCTTACGAACATTACAATGACTAATCAAGCTTGAAGTTCCATTCTTAATAGGATCTACAACATAAGTCTTGTCACAGTACTTACACTTACTACGCTCATTCCCTTGCTCATCAACATACTTAGTAAAATGTTCCCAAACCCGAGATATTTTTTTCATTCCCTTTCTTTTCCCGGACGTACCTTGACTTTTATCCTCAGTATCTTCCTCCTTTTGTTCTTCTTCGATTACGATAACATTTTCACCTTCCTCATGCTCCATTTGATCATCTCCCCCTTCAAGCCCCAATTGCCAAGGGGAGAGTGTAGGTGGTTGACTACTTTCACTCGTAATTCCTATATAAAAAAAAATATTAGATCAAAGAACACTTCTATTTATGAAGTTCGTAACTTTATCACTTTGATTATAAGGAATTCTTTGCTTAAGCATATGTAACACAATATATATAAACCAAAATATAATAAGATGTAGCGCAATACAAAATCATTATATAGTAAGACGACTTAAGTCAATTTGTAGCAATAGCAACAAGTATGAAATAATGGTTTTAATGTTTCTTCAGCAAGTCAATTAACTAGCCGCAATGCCCTAGACCAGGCCGTTAGACTGCATAACAACTTCACTTAGTAACTATCAAAGTCACCTTTTGCACTTAATTTTTCGTTCTTGATTTTATTCATGTTTTGTCAAAATAGTTGGTCATATATATATATATATATATATATATATATAGTTAGTTAGTTAGTTAGTTACTATAATTACTAAAGAATACCTGCTCTTGACCTTTGAGTTACCCATTTGCAAATCATATTGAAATCTAGGGCATCGACAGTAAACATATATTCTGATGAGCACAGGCATCTGGTGTGTGCTTGAATAAAATATAAAGAGGATTATACTTCATTGATGTTGATCTGAGATGAAAAAACTCTATAACTAAGGGAAAATATTTTCTCCAAACCTCATAAAACTCAAGTACTCTAAAATAGTATCTATATCTTTCTGAAGTCCACATTGATTACAAACATAAAGATGTCCAGCAGCTACAATAATCAGCCCAAAACCCACTAGAGTATTCTTATGATCTTATTCTAAGAGCCAACTCCACATTGATTACAAACATAATTTTGAATCAAAAAGTTCCAAACAACAGAAATCTTTCAATGAGGCAATTTAGACTGATAAGATAACAAGAACTGAGAACAGCACAAAGAGAAATACTTAACATGAATATATGCTTTAGAAAGATAATAAGAGACATATTTTCATGAGATCATCTTCAGATAGTTTCATGGTTTATAGAAAAGTAACAAAAACCTTACAAACCAACAACAAAACTGGATCTTATTCAACTCATTAGAGCAACAATGAGTGAACTCATAATTAACATTTACATTATATGAAGAACATCGACAGATTTAGGTAACCGTCGTCGTACCTGAGCACAGATGAGTACAAAGGGAATGGACAAGGAATTGAGAGGGAAGGGACAAGGAATCGGGAAGGGAGGGAACGGGGAACCGCGGACCAGATTACGGGCGCTGGAGCCTGGAGGAGCTACACAGCAGGGGAGACCGGGGGAGCCTGGAGGCGCTGCGCAGCAGGGGAGACGAGATTACGGGCGCTGCAGGACTCTGAAGCTGAGAAGGCCGAAGGGAGGAGAGAGTCGAGAGTCGAGAGTCGAGAGGCGGTTGTGCTGCTGAGAGTGTTTTGAACTTTTGATTCTTTTCAATTTGGATTCTGAAGTCAAAAGTCAAAAAACTCAAAAATTTAATACTTTAATTTAATATTTAATTGTTATGATTTAATGGCATTTTTAATTTTTTAAATATTACTTTCGGTTATTTGATTCGGTCCGGTGTTTTCGTTCGGAAATACCAAATCGACCGAAAACCGAAAATAGAAAAATAATTCGACCGACGATCGGACCGAAATCCTTCGGTTTGGTTCGGGTTCGACCAAGTAAATTCGGTTCGATCGGTTTCGGCCGATTCGACCGAATAGTGCACAGCCCTACCTGGAGAGGATGGATGAGATGTTGTTGAGATCATCATCCTCTCTATAGTTCAAGAAGAACTTAGCTACTTGGCGCGACAGGCTCTAACGCGGAGCCCCAATCTCTCAAGTGCGTCAAAAATGGGAGCCATGCACTCCACGTCGCACATCCTCACAGACAGGACGGGTTCAAAGAGAACCATCTTCCCGGATATGATCTCCTGAATATCCTCAGGGATCAATACATCACTGGTGGGAACGGTCGCCATTGTATAAAACTGAAATCTGCAAAAACAATGTTAGCACTTGAAAATAGAGTAAGTTAGTAAGGCATATTTAATTTATAGAATTATTACCAAAGGATGAGTGCTTATGATGCAGTAGGAGACTAATTCAGAGAGATAGTTGCAGAAAGCACAGATCATTCGAAAATGGCGAAAATATGATTTAGGTGAGAGATAACATGCATATATAAATATATATATATATATATATATATATATATATACACACATATATAGAGTGAGGATCTTTTGAGAACATGCTCTTAGTGAGAGAAATGAGAACAAATATTAGTCCTTCATTTTGTGTAATTTTGTGTGGTCGAGATTTGATCTTAATTTTTGTAGATTTTGATATAAGAAGGGGCTCATTAATGGCATTCTTGTAATTTTGTATTCCTCATTAAGGGTTTGTGGGTATTTTTACATGTTATGTTTTTGAAAGAGATGAGATGCTGGAGCCGCTCTCAATTCTTGGGAGGGATGAGAGAGTGAAATTTGTGTGTTTCAAAATCATTTCAATGTGCAAATAAATCAAGATGGGTTTGAATTCATCGGATCTTAGATATTGTGCTCATCTCGGCGGTATATTTCTTCACAGTCTCGCTCGAATTCGTGTGTTTTCCTCATCACATTCTCAAACAACATTTTCCTCTATTCTGAATTCGATTCGTCTCCCAGCTTTAAATTGAAACAGAGATTTGTTCATCTAAATGGGTAAACTGAAATTAGGGTAATTTCCAGTCTCGAAACCAAGATATGGGTAAATTTAATTTCGTTTTTTGCTTCGTTTTTGCTTCGTTTGATTGATTATGTGATTATCAACACCTATTTGACTTGTTTATAAGTCTACATAGCAAAATACGTGATGTGTCTTATTTATGTTGTTCAAGTTTTGCCGATTTTAGGTTTTTGAATTTGGTGTGTTTATACAGATTTTGCAAGATGTTATATTATGTGTTGCCTTATTGATTTGTGTTATTCGTGTTGTGACCGAAAATGACAATTCCAACTCTTTTGATTTCTATATTGTTATAACAGGTTTTTTTTGTAGCGATGGTAGTAGTGTGCAGCAGCTTTGAGCTTCTCCTCAACGATTTCCGCCGTTGTACCAGTTTGTTGAAGCTATGGTCCCCGATTTTTGTGCTTTAATCAACTCCAAAAACCCAAATACTCAATATTCACTGCTTGTGCATACAAATACTGTAAATGTGCATAAGATTTTCACTGTGTGTGCATACAAAAAACTATAAATGTAGTCGATTTATTCTTTTTGTTGTAGTCTCCAAATATTTGTAGATATGAAACGTTTAGTTATAATAGTTGCTTGTTTTATAGTGGATCTTGTCGAAACAATAATACTTGGTAATTTTCCAAACAAATCTTGCTATTTCGAATCAAATTATCTTCTTGTATGATGGTGTAAGATTTTACAAAATCTATGCTGGTGTTGGTGGTTTTTGATATCCGTTTGAGCACTTCTAGTGTTTTCGATCTTGTTATCAAAAATAGGATGTATTATGTAACCGTGAGGGTCATGAAATCGGTCATTTATCTAGTTCTGTTGAAGGGACTGATGGTTTTACTTTGTTATTTTTCTGTATTTAGTTCTTATTTTTGATGTGGTATAAACTGTTATTTTATGAAGATTCGTAGTTATGCACATGTGCATAGAAATTGTGCAAAATATGCATACATTTTCATAGCTGTGTGCATACAAATAATGTCTCTGCATTTTAACTCTGGTCTCGTTTATCCTCATATTTTGATACTTTGTCGTTTCCTTTATCTGGATTTACTTCTTATTATGTGACAATTTGCAAATTGCAAAGTCCTAGGTATAGTTTTGCAAACGTGCAGACATTTTCTAAATATGTGCATAAATTTGTGATGTCGTGTGCATAATATTCAGAGGAAAATAGGAAATGTATAATGTACAAAATAAGATGTTTCAGTGTGCATAACCAGCCAAAATTACAAAACACATTGAAACTCTATCGACACCAAAATTAATATTTTAAAACTCTAGTCTATGCATCATTACAAAGCACATTGAAACTCTAGCGACACCAAAATTAATATTTTAAAATAACCACGATCAACCGAGCAATATTTTTCTCCACAACTATGTTTTTAGGTTTAACAACTTTATCATAGTAATCTTCAGCATGTCGCCATTGCCTCAACTTTAGCTTTCTTAATTAATCTTTGACTAATACAGCCTTTAGACCCTATCACGACCTTTCCTTTTCGCTTGTTTTTATCATCTGCATACAAATATGCATATACATGTGAAGAGAAATTACAATAGATTCATTGCCCTTTTCACATTCCTCAACCGTCTCCTTAGTAGTATCCACGCCATCAACTCCTTTTTCGCTCTCACCTTCTGGTAGTTGCTCCTCATTTCCATTTCCATTACCATTCAAATCATCATCACCCTGCAATTTGTCCACACAACAAACATCATTGTGCATATAAATGATATGAAATGTGCAGCGAAACCAAAATTTTGCCTTTTTGGCTTCTGATTTAGTTTCTTGTTCACCTTCCTCAACCAAGTTCTTACTAATATCCATGGCATCATCCACTTTCTCTCTTTCACATCCTGCTACTTGCTCCTCTTTTCCATTTCCATTATCATTAAGATAATCATCACCCTACAAGTTGTGCACATAAAGAAACACTGAGTGTGCATATAAATGTAATAAAATGTGCATATGAATCTAATGAAATGTGCAGCAAAATCCTATACACAATATTTTCTACTAGAATTCATAAATGTGCATAACAACAATTCACAAATCTGCATACTAACATCCCGAGAATTTCCGCCAAAATATGAAGCCAACATAAACAAATTCTTCAGAAATTCTAAATTCTCAAACCTAATAAATTGTAAATCATCAAATCTATTTGTCAATAAACACAAATATTGAAGAAATACCTTCGATTTTCAAAAGTACCTACCTAGCTTTTCAGAAATTGATTTGACTTTTCTGAAATTGACCGAATTTCCTTTGATTTTGAAGAAGCACCTTCGATTCAAGCTCGTCTTTATTGATTCGAGCTCGTTTTGTTGCAAACTCGCTTATTGTTTCCTTCAGCCTCAATAGACCCTGCGGTTCTAGATGAAGATGGTAATGTAATCTGCCTCAATTGACGCATCGACTCGCCTAAAGGGGGAAGGTGATGGAAACATCGTTTCGCACACAGGAAGACTCGCTCGCCGAATCGCGAAGCTGATGGAAGGAGGGGGGGAGGGGGAATTCCGTCCGGAAGCTGATGGAAGGAATGGGAAAATATAGTGAAAAACCCTAGTTGGAGATCCGCCTAATTTTCGTTCAAATATTATGCACATTTGTCTTCCTAGAATACCCTCCAATAAGAGCCCCATTATTAAACAAAATTATTAAAGAAATTAAAATGCAGACTAATCTACACCATCCAAGCATCAAGATCAAGGGTCTTTATTTGTTCTTAATTCTCTATATAAGGGGTGTTCTCCATAGAACCCTCCCCTATATATATATATATATATATATATATATATATATATATATATATATATATATATATATATATATATATATAAATTTGAATATGAACGGTTTATAAACATGCAGTTGAGATTAATCAGTTTTTAAGAGGTGGATGACTCAAATTGGATGTTATAATAAGTTATGATTACTGTGCCGCCTATAATCTTAACCTACTTATCTATATCACCTAAATGGTAAGGTGAAATGACATGCATTTAATACACCGCAGTCAGTTTTATGGAATGTCGTGAGTTTAATAAAAAACGACATACTCAATGCAATACGATGAACATTAAAGGTGAGAAATAAATGACATGACATGCTGAATCACCAAATGCTGTAAATACTCATAACCTAGTCAGCTGAACATCGTGGTCAGTTGATACCACGTTGACGATATTGAGTATTTCAGCAGTACTGAGAGTAAGTTCCCCCTTCGTGTCAGTAGGATCCAATAGATATAGTTCTACTAAGATTTCGTTGAATTTGGTCTCAGCTAGAGGTTTGGTCAGGATATCAGCTCTTTGCTTATCAGTGTGGATCTTCTCCATTCTAATATCCTTTTTCTCGACATGGTCTCGGATGAAGTCATGACGAATGTCCATGTGCTTGCACCTTATATGTAGAACAGGGTTATGAGTGATTGCAATGGCACTGGTACTATCGCAATAGATCGGCACTTGATATTGATGAATGTCGTAGTCTCTCAGCTGTTGTCGAAGCCACAATATCTGTGCGCGATAGCTTCCGGTAGCCATATATTTAGCTTCATTAGTGGACGTAGCTACTGAATGCTGTTTCTTTGAAAACCACGATATGAGCTTGTTGCCGAGGAACTGACAAGTTGCTGAGGTAGACTTTCTGTCGATTCGGCAACCTGCATAATCAGCATCAGAATAACCAGTTAGTTCAAGGTTATCATCAGCAGGATACCATAACCCAACATCAGGTGTTCCCTTCAGGTAATGAACAATTTTCTTCGCTGAATCTACATGGCTCTTCTTGGGATTTACCTGAAATCTCGCGCATACACCTACACCATAAGTTATGTTAGGTCTGCTAGCTGTAAGATACAGTAAAGAACCGATAATAGCGCGATAGTCATTTGAGTTACAGATACTCCCTCTTTATGAAGACCAATCTTGAGATTGGTGTTCATAGGTATCTTTACTGATTTACTTGATTCGCAGCCGAATTTCTTGATGAGATCTCTTGTATATTTAACTTGATTAATGAATATTTCCTTCTAGGATTGTTTGACTTGAAGTCCAAGGAAATAGTTCATCTCTCCCATCATCGACATTTCGAACTTCTCTTTCATCATCTGCTCGAATTCTGACACATAGTCAGATTCCTTGACCTAAAGATGATGTCATCCACGTAGATCTGCACCAGTAGGATGTCTTCTTCTGACTTGATACTGAATAGGGTGCGATCCACTGTTCCCTATTGAAAACCTTTTTGAAGTAGAAAGTCAGAGAGGGTATCATTACCAAGCCCTGGTACTTGTTTTAAGCCATACAAAGCTTTCTTAAGTCTGTAAACCTGATGTCCCTGCTGAAAGTCGGCGGTTGTTCAACATAGACTTCTTCCTTCAGCACCCGTTCAAGAAAGCTGACTTCACATCCATCTGATAGACTGTGAACTACTGATGTGTTGCATAGGCTAGGAATAGATGAATGGCTTACAATCTTATGACTGGGTCGAATGTTTCGTCGAAGTCTATTCCTTCAGCTTAACAATATCCTTTGGCAACAAGTCGAGCTTTATTACTGACAATGACATTTTTCTCATCTTGCTTGTTCTTGAAGACCCACTTCGTTCCTATCACGTGTTGATATCTAGGTCTGTCAACAAGCTCCCATACGTTGTTTCGAGTGAACTGATTTAGCTCCTCTAACATGGTAGTGATCCAGTTAGCATCATTCAGCGCGTCCTCAATTGTCTGAGGTTCTTCAGTCGACAGGAAACAGGAGTATAAAGCGTTCTCTCCTTGACAGAATCTGGATTTTGTCTTGACGCTAGCTGATGGATCTCCAATTATGAGATCGGAAGAATGAGCAACTACCACGAACGACGACGTCTTGTTACTTCGTCTGGAATTGGTTCTACACAGATAGTAGGAGTGTTACGAATTTTAGTTGTACTATTCTGAGATTGAAGCAATTTAGTAACAAGGGTTGGGTCTACTGAGTCACCAGGTTCAGGAGTATTTAGCTCAGCAACATCAATAATCCCCCCTGAGTTGTTATTCTCAGTAGAGGTCTCAGTTACCACATGGGTTTCCTCATCGACCTGAGTTACCTCGAATTGATTCTGTTCAGTAAAGTCAATCTGTTCAGCTACATTGCATGTTGGTTGATTCTGAATTTCATCGTCTGAATCATCATCCCAACAATGCTAGATCTTTTCGTTGGTATCTTTTAAGCTTAGATCCAGTAACTTGGTCCTGACCTCTTTAGCTTCTGGCTGAGAGTTTGACTTCCTGCTCTCAGAAGTAAATTCATCAAATACAACATGAGGGCTTTCCTCCATGCAAATGGTCCAGCAGTTAAAGACCCTGAAAGCTTTGCTGACCCTAGAGTATCCTAAGAAAACTCCTTGGTCTGACTTGCTATCAAAGACCTTTAACTGGTCCTTTCCGTTATTGTAGATAAAGCACAAACAACCAAAAATATGGAAATGTGAAATAGAAGGTGTTCTCCCTTTCCACGTTTCATATGACGTCTTCATGCGCATCTGCATGAGTAGTGATTGATTCTGAGTGTAGCAGGCAGTGTCAGTAGCTTCTCCCCAGAACTTCAATGGTAGACCGGAGTCTATGAGTAACGTTCTTGCTGCTTCTTTAAGTGTTCTGTTCTTCCTTTCAGCAAGTCCGTTCTGCTAAGGCGTACTTGCCGCTGAGGTCTCGTGTTTAATGCCTTCAGCTTCGCAGTAGCCTTTCACCATCGTGTTCAGAATCTCAGTTCCACGATCTGAGCGTATCCTTTGGATCTTGATATCTTTCTCGACGCTCAATCGCTTTAGTAGTTTCGCAGCTCAGATTTGACGTCAGATTTGTTGGCGATGAATATCACTTAAGTATATCTTGAATAGTCATCAATGACTACAAGAACATATTTCTTTCCTATGATCGTCACTGGATTGACTGGCCCAAATAAGTCCATGTGCAAAGGCTGAAGGATTCCATCAGTGGAGGGTGACGGAATAGGCGAATTGCTTGACTTTGGTTGCTTCCCCTTCAGACATGCCTCACAGTTCTTATGTCTTTTGAATACTTCGTTGGGAAGTCCTCTGACTTTAGCATCCCGTGTTAACTTGTTCATTGTCTTGAAGTTCAGATGGCTTAGTCGTCTGTGCCACAACCATGTTGTTTTGTCATCTGACCTCGTATGTGCTAGCAGGCAAGCTTGAGGTTCTACAGTATTCCATTTAGCATAGTATATGTTCCTTCATCGCGATCCTGATAACACAGTTTTTCCTGTAGATTTATCAAGAACATCACATAAACCTGGTCAAAAGTCACTTTATTGGAGTTATCACATAATTGACTGACAAAAAGAAGATTATGTTGAAGTCCTTCAACATAAGATACTATAGGAACTGTCGCAGTCTCTATTTTCAATGTGTTGTATCCTCCTGTGTAGCCTTTGGAGTTGTCACCAAACTCAATTCTGGCTCCATCTTGCTGAACGTAGTCGGTCAGTAAGCTCTTTTGATGTGTTATATATCTTGAGCATCCACTGCTGATAATCTAATGGTCCTTTAGCACCTGCAAAACAAAGACAGATTCAGGTACCTTTTGGGTTCAGCTTGGGTCTTTAATTGTTAGATTTAAGAATCCAAACTTGTCTGATAGCCCTGATGGCTTCAGACTTCTTCTTGCCCTTGTTGTCAGTAATCTTATTCACTGAGCTTGAAGAAGTTGACTTCTTAGTCTTTTGGGGTTCAGGTTTCTTCTTTTTCTAAACCTTAGAGCTTCCTACTCTTGGCTCATAGTAGTACGAACCATACTGAGCTGGGTGAGTCAGCTGTTGATGGCCATACTGCTCGGCCCACCTGACCTTCTTGGTCTCCTCTGAATTTTCTCTTGGTGTTCTGGGGTTAGAACAAGGGGTCATCTTCTTGTTGCTCGGCTGAGGTGCTAGAATTTTCTGCTTGTTCTTTGCCTGAGGGGATGTATAGTCTGCATGCTGAGTCACCCCTTGGACAAACCTATCAGCTAGCTTGGTGGAGCTCTTCTGTTATGAAGTGGAGGCTTCAAAAGTGTAACCAAGTCCTTCCTTAGTGGAGCATGGTCTCTGAGATCTTAGCAGCTTCTCCAACTTCTCCTTGGCTCCAATGTATTGTTATATCATCAAGGTTCTCCACACTTCATCGCTCATTCTCAGAGATTCATATTCTACTCTGGACTGTGCGAGTTGTTCCTTGAGATTAGAGATTTCAGTCTCTTTCTCAGAGACGTCTTTGGTCAATACTGAAATTTGTGCTTCTTGGTCTTGAGACTTAGTCATTAGAGAGTTAATCTCTTCCTTCATTCTCAGAGAAAGTCCTTTAGACTCAGTAGAGTCTTGACTTCTCTTTGAAAGTCTCTGATTTTTCGCTTTCAGGATTTCCATCTCCTGAATCGTCTTGCTGAACTGCTCGCTCATCTAAATTTTCTCTTCAAGCAAATTCTCGTATGCAAGAACCACATCTAGCGGTTCACCTGCAATTGAGCTCGTGTCGTGTGTGCACGGTGAAGAGGGGAATATATTGGGGTCAGAATTTACCTCAACCTCTTCTCCAGCTATGAGACACAATCCAGTGTCTTCTGCTTCAATTGCGACGAACGCAGCATCATCATCTGATGATTCCATGAAAAGCGATGCATTGCTTGAGCAGTCAGACAACTCTCCAGCTATGTAAGCTTGCCTCTTTCTGACATACTTATCACGTCGGGCTTGCCTTTCAACTCGTTCAACTGCCGAGAGTTTTGGACATTCATACTGAAAATGTCCTGGTTTCGTGCAGTTGTAGCATACTGAGCTTATGCCATCCCTTCTAGGTGTATCTTTTTGTTCAGCAGGAGCAGCTTCAGTATTCATGCAATCAGGTAGAGGTTTAGTCTCACTTTTCGAGTGACTATAATCTCTCTTACCTTGATATTTCTGGGAAGCCTTTTTCATCTTCCTTCGAAACATCTCCTTCTCTTTCTGGTATTTTATAGCAAGGAGAGCATACTTCTTAGCCAAGTTGTCAGCAGTTGGTAGTGTTACTGAGCTTCCGACTGACTGGCTTGTTGCTAAGGGACTTGCTCCAGGAGTGCTAACTGATGCCTTGTATGCATGATCCATTACCACTTCATCTTCAACACTGGGGGTGTGTGGGAGGTTGAATTCGAACTCCTCTGCTGGAGTAAAAGAGTTTAATTCAGATCTCCTCAGACATGTAGCAAAAGAGTACCACTTGGGCCTGCTAAGAGCCCTTAGAATCTTGGTATTGGTCTCCATGTTGCTAAAATTCTCCCCAGTCCGTTGATGATGTTGATCTAGTTTGTGAATCGTACGCTAAAATCATCTATAGACTCCCCAGGAAGTATAGCGAATCTTCGAGTTTCTGCAGCTCTAACTCCAGTTTGTTCTCTTTGATTTGTGAAATTCCTTGGCTCAGTACTGCGAGAGCGTCCCATAGCATCTTTCCCGTCTTGCAATCATGCACTCTCCTGAGATAAGAGTCACTGAAGGTCATCACTATTGCATTTCGCGCAACTCGGTTGAGGTTGTGCAATTTCTTCTCTTCAGGAGTGAAGAGGCTCTTGTCCTTGGGAACCTTCGAGCCAGTTCTGGCACCTACTGCTCCGTCTAGTGCAAGTTCGACTGAGTCGACCATCGGAATAATAGGTTTTTTTTCCAGGATGTCGGTCATGCTGTCATGCAGCGAAGTTAGATGAGCCTCCATCCTCACCCGCCATACCGCATAGTTCTCTGTTGAGAACATGGTACCGTCCTTATCCCTGAAATATCAGACATTGTAGAAAGATAGGATATAGGATGTAATGAAGAGATGCAAGATGCAGTGAAAATAGGTTTTCCGAGGATCTTGTTCGAGATAGACCAGTATTCAGAAAATGATGATCAATAAGAACACCGCTCTGATACCAATTGTTGGTCCTGAGACGTGCTTCAGGTGTAGAGGGGGGGGGGGTGAATACACCTGAATACAGATTCTTTCTCAAAGCCGAAAGTCAGCTTTAGCTGAGTGCGCTACTGAAATGAGTCAGACAACTAGATATACTTTCAGATCGCGTGGGCAGAGATTTCTTCTACGCTAAGTTCAACTCTACTGACTTATATCAGTTGAACAGTAGTTCAGTATTAGAGTTGTGTGCGGAAGTGTAGGCCTTATGAAACGTCTCGGTTGGAAAACTGGTTTTATGCTGAGTTTATGAAATACAGTTGAATGCTAAGTGAACAGTAAATAGTACAACAGTAAATCAACACAGGAGGTTTTTAAAGTGGTTCGAACACGCTGGGTCTTACGTCCTTTATCCTGACACAAGTAGGAGAACTTGTATTATTTATACTGAGCAAGTCTCAGTGATCTGTTCACAGGATAGATATAAACTTGTTTGCTTATACTGACCAAGTCTCAGTGATATGTTCACAGGGTTTTCAAACTTAAAGTTTTGAGCTTCTCCAACTATGAGGAAGTTCTTACGATAAGAACATTTCACAAAATGTGAACTCCCTCGGGGTTTCTAAGCTAAGGATATTACAGTTTAGCTCGCTTAGATAAGAGAAGGGGAACAAGTATTCTCTAGAGAGAAGAACTAAAGAAGATTCGTATTCTAAGTTTAAGTTCTTCGTTGGATATGCAGTGAGCTTGCTAGAGATTGTTTGTTCGTTGAAAGCTTTGGTTCCCAGTTGTTGGGATGTGATTCAACAGTAGATTGTTTAGATGCTTAGAAGATTTAGCTGATCCCAAAGCCCTAATTTGATAGGTGAACCATTGTGTTGTAATAGTAATGCCTTCAGCATGGTTCAGGCTCAGAGTTCTGTCTTTTGTTCCTTCAGTAGACTATCGTCCTCAATACCATGGTTTGAAGACTCAGTAGTGTTGGACTCAGCAGGAGCAGCATACTGAGAAGTGTTAGTGCTGGACTCAGCAAGAGCAGCATACTGAAAGGAGCCAGTAGAACTTGACTCAGCATGAGCAGTTCACTGAACTCAGAGTCGAGCTTTAGTAGAGTTGGACTCAGATGGAGTATACTACTGAACCCAGGTCAAAATTAGCAACGGCCTGACAGTCTCCTTGATTGTCAGATGATCTTATGTTAAATCAGTAGAGTCATCCGAGGTTATCAGAGAAGTCAACTTCAGTATCTGCCTAGAAGTCTGCTTTCTATGCCTCGACCAATGACGAGCAGCCAGCTGTCAAAGTTCTGGTAAAAGCTGTAAGTCAACCACTTTCCATAAATGAAGGAAAAGACTCTACAAGATTCCTTAAAAGAGTCATTAGCTACCCAAAGAGAGTGACAGTGGATCTTTCATCTCCAACGGATCTATCCATGGCTCACCTCTATAAATAGAGGGAAAATCAAATCAAAGAATAAAACAACAAGAACGAGCGATTATGAGCAATAAACTTACTAGAACTCAAGCTTTCCGTAAGAACTTCAGAGAAACACTCAACACGAAAGGCGACATCTTTGCTTTAGGGAACCAAGCTGATTAGAATCAAAAGCTCCACTGATTGTTCATCACTCTAGAAGCCACCTTCATTGTTCATCACTCTAGAAGCCACCTTCAGAGAAACACTCAACACGAAATCCCTCATTGTTCATCACTCTAGAAGCCACCTTCTTGTTCCCTTCCCTCAAACCTAAGCTCCACTGAAAATATCCATTGCTTAGACCTGAAGGAGTTCATATCTTGAACTGTTCTTACTGTAAAAAACTCCTTCTTCGTTGGAGAGTTTGTCAAACTTTATAGTTTGATCTTTGTAAACTGGGACTTGCTCAGTATAATCCTCAAGGCCAGTGTTTGTCCAGTGCACAAACCAACTGAGACTAACTTTGTATAATAAAATAGCCTCTTGATCTTTTCAGGATAGTGGACGTAGGATTGGTTGATATCCGAACCACTTTAAAATCGTTGTGTTCTTCACTGTTGCATTGATTACTGTTCATAACTGAAAACAATTTTACAAAATCATACAACAGAGTTTCAGCAAAGCTTAAACTGATTGCACTAACCTACTGAAACAGTTTTAATAAAAACGTTTTCAAACTCAATTGAATCGGGCCTACACTTTTCCGCACTCTACTGAACTCTTACTGAACGATAATGAATTCTGACATCAGTCAGCTAGCAGG
The DNA here is from genome assembly GCA_028984105.1 of Lavandula angustifolia. NCBI lineage: Eukaryota > Viridiplantae > Streptophyta > Magnoliopsida > Lamiales > Lamiaceae > Lavandula > Lavandula angustifolia. The sequence goes on along the minus strand of CM054814.1, from coordinate 22,009,759 downwards.
CCTCAGTATAGTCATTCACTCTGTCCACACGATTTAGAACAGCTTACTTGGTATACTGAATTTATTCAGCAAGACACTCTCCTGAAAAGGACTGTTCGCGTTTTAAGTTGAGAAAGTTTTCAAGTGTATTCACCACCCCCCCTATACACCTGAACATTTATCTCGAAACCAACACCGGTTCCATCTTTCTGCATGAAATTCTCCTCTATTTATAGTATTCGATTTGTGAATATATCCGTTGGAGAGGGTCTAGCCACGTGACAAAATTATAAGGAAAAAGTCTACTTTAATTTGAACGTTGATGAATAGGTGCACTGTATAGGTACGCCTCTTTTTCAGTCTAGGAGCAGCTCTTGTCAGAGCAAATAAGGCGCCGTCGGCTCCTTATTGGTTGAGGTAGAGTGTTAGGTGATGTTTGTCAAACATCCAGGTTGACTCCCTCTGAATCCTCAGACTTTCAACTGAAGTGTCTTCCTACTGACATTCTTCTGAGCATTCAATACGTGGGGCAAGATTTTCTTTGTAGATTCAGTTGGTGGTTGGCTAACCAACCGACTTCTTCGATATTGTGTCCATCAGCTGAGTGAAAGGTCTTCTACTGAACTTCGCAGCTACTGAACTCTAGCCTGCTCAGTTCCTAACATGCTGAACTCAAACTAAGCTATTATATAATCGAAGGTTCATTATTGAGCTAGGGGTTTTGGGATCTTCAAATCTACAAATTATTGTTCTACTGAATCTCATCCCAACACACACACACACACACATATATATATATATATATATATATATATATACATATATATATATATATATATAAGCATAATAGAAAACCTAATTAGATAAGATTAATATCTAAAACCCACGTCCTAATATTTCGTGGAAGTTTTTGGCACATTATTAATATCCCAAACATTCCATATATTAATAATTTAATTTACCGCATTAGACTACCACATCAAGAAGAGACAATCATAGATTGCCGGTGAACTCTCAAACGACTCAGAGATTTGATTCCTTCATGGATTCATCAGACGATGAAGCGACATTTATGGCCCTAGAGGTTGAAGAAGATACTGAAAAATGTCTAATAGCAGGAGAAGAGGATGAGGTAAACTCTCATGCACCATTTAACTCTTCTTCACACTGCACACAAGACACTATTTCAGTTGCAGATGATAATTTGGACGTCGCGATTGCATATGAAGAACTACTCGACGAGCAGATTCAGATGAGTCTATAGCTCAGTAAGACTCTTCAGGAGTTGGATACCCTAAAAATGGAGAATCAGAGACTTTCTCAGGAGAGTTAGGTTGCTACTGAGTCAGAAGGACTTGTGTTGAGACTCAGGGAGGAGATTAACTCTTTGATGGCCAAGTCTCAGCAACAAGAAGATCTGATCTTAGTACTGAGCAAGGACTTGACTCAGAAGGATACTGAATTAAGTCTACTGAAGGAGAAGCTCTCAGGACTTCAGACCGAGCATGAAACTCTCAAGAAGAGTGACGATGTATGGAGGAACCTGATGACAGAGCGGTATATGGGAATCGAGAAAAAGCTTGAGGCGATGCTAGCAAACAACAAGCCTAAACACTACAAGGAGGGACTCGAGTTTATCCATGGAGCCTCCTCATCTACCCCCACATGCTCAGAGAATCGGCTAACTGATATTTGTTCAAGGGGAGACGATCAATGCTAAATCACTGAACACCCTAGCAAAGAACAAACAGAAGATGAAGGCACCTCATCCGAACTATAAGAAATCTGACAAGAAGATTAGCTCAAAATTACCCCAGTTCAGTCAAGGGGGAACCAACAAAGTGAAGTGGGCTGATCAGTATAGACCACCGCAACTGACACATCCAGCTTAGTATGGGTCGTATTATTATAATCCTATAGTCAGAAGGGGTTCCAAAAGTCAGAAGAAGAAGAAGAAGAAGAAAAAAGTCGTTTAGAAGGCTAAGGTCGACAGTCCACCACCTCAGAAGATCAGGACTCCTGAACCAGTAAAGCCTCAGAAGTCAACATCAACCAGTCCAGTGGTTAAGTATGTTGATCAAAGTGGAAAGAAACTTTCTGAGACCACCAGGGTCGTCAGACAGATTTGGGTTTCCAAAACTGACATATAAGGATCCAAAATCAAAAATAAAGAGTACCTGAATATAATTATGTTTTGCAGATGCACAAGGACCCTTGGTACATGGATAGTGGATGCTTGAGGCACATGACGTACCAGAGGAGTCTACTGAAGAATTATATCACTGAAGAAGGACCCATAATCGAGTTCGGAGATAATGCAAAAGGTTATACCAGAGTCTATGGAACACTCAGTATTGGAACCGCCACAGTTCCAAGAGTATCATATGTTGAATGACTTCAACATAATCTTCTCTCTGTTAGTCAATTTTGTGATAACTCGATTATAGTGATTTTTGACACTGGTTTCTGTGATGTTATTGACAAATCTACAGGAAAAATAGTGTTATCAGGTTCGCACAAAAAGAATGTATACATAGCTGACTGGAAATCAGCAGAACCTGAAGCATGCTTCCTGGCGAAGAACGACAACAGAACGGGGTGGCTCTGGCACCGAAAACTCAACCATCTCAACTTCAAGACGCTCAACAAGCTAGCTAGAAATGCTCTACTGAGAGGACTGTCGAATGAAGTGTTCAGCAAAGACACTCAGTGCGACGCATGTCTGAAGGGAAAGCAAACAAAGAAGCAAAATCCACTAGTTCCATCACCTTCCACGGATGGAATCCTTCAGCTCATGCACATGGATTTGTTCGGCCGAGTCTCTCCTGTGACGATTAGAGGCAAGAAGTATGCTTTAGTGGTCATTGGTGACTACTCGCGCTACACATGTGTCATATTTATTGCCAACAAGTCTGACGTCAAAAGAGTTTCCTGCGCTTCTGAAAAAGGCTCAGTGTCGAGAAGAACACCGAAATTAGAAAGATTCGTTCAGACAGAGGAACAGAGTTCCTGAATTCGATGGTGGAAGAGTTCTGCAAAACTGAAGGAATAGAGAATGAGACGTCTGCTACACGCATGCCTCAACAAAATGGGATTACTGAAAGAAAGAATAGAACACTCAAAGAAGCAGCAAGAACCCTGCTCGCAGACTTAGGACTCCCATCTAAATTCTGAGCAGAAGTAACTGATACTGCATGTTACACTCAAAACAGATCACTACTGACAAAGCAACATCAGAAGACATCATATGAATTATGGAACGGCGGGAAGCCTTTCTTATCTTATTTCCATATTTTTGGGTGTTTGTGTTTTATCCACGTTAATGGAAAGGATCAGTTAAAGACTTTTGATAGCAAGTCATACCAGGGAGTCTTCTTAGGATACTCCCGGGTCAGCAAAGGCTTTAGAGTTTTTAACTACCGGACCCTTTGCGTGGAGGAAAGCCCTCATGTTGTTTTTAATGAGTTTGCTACTGAATACAGGAGTAGAAACTCAAATTCAAAATACGAGGACATCAGTAAACATCTACAGGATCTAAGCTTAAAGGATAATGTTGAAAAGATCCAGCTGTGTTGGGATGATGATTCAGAAGAGGAAACTGAAGACAAGACTACTGAGTCACAGCCAGCAGCAAACGTAGCTAAACAGATTGATTCTACTAAATAGAATCAATCCCAGATAACTCAGGTCGATGAAGAAACCTAAGTGGTAACTGAGACCTCTACTAAGAATAACAATTCAGGGGGAACAAAGGAAGTTCCTGAGTTGAATGCCCCTGAACCTAGTGATTCAGAATAGTACAACTAAAATACCTAACTCACCTACTATCTGTGTTGAACAAATTTCAGATGAAGAGTTAAAACATCGTCGATCATGGATGGATGCTCACTCTTCAGACCTTATTATTGGAGATCCTTTAGCAAGTGTAAAGACAAGACCCAGATTCTGTCAGGGAGAGAGTGCTCTATATTCCTGCTTCTTGTCTACTGAAGAACCTTAGTCAGTTGAGGATGCACTTAAAGATGCTGACTGGATCATTGCTATGCAAGAGGAGCTGAATCAGTTCACAAGGAACGACGTATGAGAGCTTGTTGACAGACCCCGACATCAACATGTGATCGGAACTAAATGGGTCTTCAAGAACAAGTGAGATAAAAACAACGCCATAGTAAGGAACAAAGCTAGACTCATAGCAAAAGGCTACTGTCAAGCCAAAGGGATAGATTTCGACGAAACGTTCGCGCCAGTTGCAAGATTGGAGGCAATCAGACTATTCCTCGCCTACGCAACACATCAACGCTTCAAAGTATATCAGATAGATGTGAAGTCAGCGTTCCTGAATAACTTACTGAAAGAAGAAGTCTATGTAGAACAGCCTCTCGGCTTTCAGCAGTGACATCAAGTTTATAGTCTCAGAAAGGCTCTGTACGGGTTAAACAAGCACATAGGGCTTTGTACGATACCCTGTCCGAGTTTCTTCTTCAGAAAGGTTTTCAGAAAGGCACAGTAGACCGCACACTATTCAGTATTCGTCTGGACGACGACGACATCTTACTTGTGCAGATCTACATAGATGACATTATATTTGGATCAAAGAATGTCATCATGTGTCAACAGTTTGAGAAAATGATGAAGGACAAATTCGAGATGTCAATAACGGGAGAGATGAATTATTTCCTTTGATTTCAAGTCAAACAATCAGACAAGGGAACATTCATCACTCAAGGCAAATACACTCGAGACCTCATCAAGAAATTCGGTTGTACATCCGGCAAACTAATCAACATCCCGATGAACACGAATATAAAAATCGATCTTGACAAAGAGGGAGTATCAGTAGACCATACTGAATTTCGCGCAATTATTGGTTCTTTATTATATCTAACTGCTACTAGACCTGACATAACTTATGATGTAGGTGTCTGCGCTGGTTTCAGGCAAATCCTAAGTAGAGCCACATGGACTCAGCAAAGAAGATTCTCCGCTCTCTCAGAGGAACACCTGACATGGGTTTATGGTATCCAGCAGATGATAATATTGAACTAATTGGTTATTTTGATTCTGACTATGCAGGTTGCAGGATTGACCAAAAATCAACTTCGGGAACTTGTCAGTTCCTCGGCAGTAAGCTAATCTCATGGTTCTCAATGAAACAACATTCAGTAGCGATGTCAACTACTTAAGTTGAATACATGGCTGCCAGAAGTTGTCGTGCACAAATCCTTTGGCTGAGACAGCAGCTACGGGACTATAACGTCATTCAGAATGAAGTGGCGATCTTCTGCGACAGCTCCAGTGCCATTGCAATCACTCAGAACCCTGATCTTCATAGTAGATGCAAGCACATGGACATAAGACACCACTTCATTCATGATCATGTCGAAAACAAGGATATCAGAATGGAGAAGATCCATACTGACCATCAAAGGGCCGATATTCTGACCTAGTCTCTAGCTGAAGCCAGATTCGGAGAACTTTCAGTAGAGCTAGGTCTGCTAGACTCTACTGACTCAAGTCAGTAAGTGGATTCAGGAGAGGAGCATTCAGCAAGGGGGAATGTTCACTCTCAGTACTGGACTCATTTAGTACACAGAGATTCAGCAACCAACTACACGAGGTATCAGCTGACTACGATGTTCAACTGACAGGTTTGCGTATCTCTTTTCAGTTGTCAACCCAGTATTTAATGCCATTATGATTTAGATTCAACATCGTATTCAATGCCTTAGAGAACATTATTTATTATAAACGGTTTCAATAAATGCACGACATTCTATGCTAATATTGCTGAACTCTGCATTGCATTCAATGCATGTCATATCAACTTACTTCTTAGGCAATATACAACTGTATTTTGACTTAGGTGGCTAAGTTGATCATTACCTTTTATAAAATCAAATCTAGACCGTCCATCTAATAAGGCGGGATTTAAACTGAGCCGTTGATTAAAATCTATTCATCTTCACTATCATATATATCAACGTTCAAGCACTGAAACCGCCATTTTCACCCTCTGCGTTAAAACCCTAAAAATCTCTGAAATTAGAATTTTCTTCTGCAAACTGCATTAACCTTCAACCAAAGATTATTATGGTAGATTTCCATGCTTATTCAGTATTTATGTTTACTTGTTACATTTTTCAATACTGATACTGAGTTCTGCAGATTCAGATATGGCGCAATCATTCGCTTTAGTTGTTTCTGGTGTGAGAAGGACCGTGTCTGGTGTGAACCCGTCATGGAGTTCGACACGTGCAAGCTAGATATCATGGTTGAGGTGTTTGATGCGCTCAGGACATCAGGCCTCGAAGCTTTCTTGTCGAGGAAACTGGCGTATTTCCTCCCCCGTCAGATATCTGAGTTATACCTCAACTCAGAAGCGGTAGATGGTGACATCATTGGAAGGTTCGTAATCCATCACGTGGCTGACCCCTCCAAAGCTGATGAAGAGATTAAGAAGATGTCTATCAAGCAGGCTCTTCAAAGGAGTTTTAAGCTACCGGACAGTGGAATCAGTGTAGCAGGGTACAAGGACGATCTTATAGATGAATACATGGAGATCTTCTGTGGGGAGCCAACATCCTTTAGAGCGGCGTTCCCCAAGAACTCCATGTTACCGTAGTACCGTGCCCTTGCCACCCAAATCCTGACAAGCCAAGCGGCCTCATTTGATCAGGTGTTCAGGCCAAAGCTCCAGATGATGATGGTGATTTATGATAGAGCAAAGGTCAACTGGACTGAATTCTTCCTCAGAGAATTCCAGACACAGACTGCGAAATTTGACAAATCCACTTATAGCCTCAATGTCAAGAGAAAGTTACTGTATGGGATGAAACTGACCGTGATGATCGAGGACTTCTGCGGAGACGGTCACATCACGTACGCGGACAAGGGATACTTCAATCCCAAGAAGATCCGCTTTCACAGCAAAGCAATGACCCTTCAACAGATTGGGGCAGGGCCCGCTGAAGTTAGGAAAGGGAAGAGGAAGACTTCCACTCCTACGAAGGGGTCTACTCCTCAGAAGACCCCTCATAAGAAAAAGAAAACATCTACTGAGAAAGTTGTGTTCATACCTCCATTCAGATTGAGAGACGAGTCTGACTCATCTGAGAAGACAGTCTCAGTAGAGAAAGCTGACTTAAAAGAGAAGACAGTCTCTGCTGAGAAGGAAGTCTCAGTGGAACAGGGGACCGAACCTGAGCCGACAACTCTTATTTCTCAGTCCCCGCTCGACGTTCCACCACTTAGCAGCATTCCGTCTGCTGAGAAGACCATGTCTCCCATTGATTTAGACGAAATGGAGACCAGCACTGAAGCTCAGACCATCGGGCTTGAGGCAGAAGGTCTTTAGAACAGAGCCACCCGAGAAGTCTCTAAGGCCATACCAGAGATCACAAGTCCCTCTGACTTGGTGACTAGAGCTCAGAAGGCCTGACTTCAGATGCTGATAAGGTTCCAGGTCTGGATAACTCTAGATCGTCTTATCCAATACGAGTCCTGCGAACAGCTGAACACCGAGGAGCTTGAAATCTTCCAGTAGATAGGCTACTCCGAGCCTGCGAATATCAGCTCGCTCGAGGATTTAAGGGCGGCGATGCTGGCTATTCTTGACGACCGCATCCCTACAGCAGCCACGCCTTGAGAGGGTTCTGATCCTGATGATCAGGACCCACCCAGCGATGCAGGCCCTTAGAAGCTTGCTAAGGGTACTCAACTGGAGGAGGGAGCTCAACCCTTTGCTGGCCTACCTGTCAGTTCCCTCCCTCTAGGACAATCGGTAGTTGTAACCTCACGTGTTGTGGACCCAGAATAGCTTCTGTTGTGGTCTACGTTTGACTTTGCACCCAGCTCCAAAGGACGACTTCTCGCACAGTGGCCAAGGCACTAAAAGGCCAAGGAGCTCAGAACCGGATCTTGGCAAAGGCCGTCCACCGGAGTTGGAAGAAGACCACTACAGCTCAGAGTGAGGAAATTAAGGAGCTAAGGACATCAATTCAAAATACAGCCGCTCTTGATTTCTCTGCAATTCTCACTGAATCTTTAGCCACTCAAAGAGCTGAGTTTGAACAACAGCAGGCATCGCTGGCGGCTACCCAGACTTCACTTCTGGAAACTTTCAAGGCAGCGCAGTCATAACACTTCAACATCATCTCTTCACTGACTCGGGCCCATGAGCTCAAAATCGCATCAATCCAATAGGCAAGTGAAGAGAAAATAGATGTCAAGCTGAAAGCAATTCAGGAGTTGGTTGATTCCTCTCACCGGAAGTATGGTGATGATCTGATTATAGAGAGGAATGACCTCTACCTGAGGTTCGAGAGTATGCAGAAGGCCTTGGACAGGCTAGCTGTTGCATACTCTGGCTTGAATAGCAAGGTTGTTCCACTCCCGACCCCAGGCGCATCTGATGATGCCAAAAAGGGGGAAAGGACACCGAGGGGGAAGAGATCAGTACAAGGAGCAGCTGGAAGCCAATGAGCTCCTACTGACCCCTCAGGAGCCGATAAAAGTTAGGCCCAAGGTATCTCTAACGTCGGTGATGTAGTGCGCGCTGAGACTGGCCCAAGTAGCTCAAGACCGAAGGAACCCAAGGAATCAGCAACCTAGACTTCTGCCGAGCACATCAAAGAATTTGCTGAGTTCCTTGAGGAGGACTCATAAGAGGAGGAAGAGACTCCTCTTCCTCCACCAGTGGTGGGAAAAGGGAAGAAGAAGCTGAAAATCCCTACCCCACTAAAGAAAGGGACTAAAAGATATACCAGCCCAGCCGAGCAAGCCCAGATCGATGTTGACGAGAAGTTAGCAAGGGAGCTAGCTGAAGCTGAAGATGTGAATAAGCCGATGAAGGCTCCGCCTAAGGCAAGGACAAAGGTGTCAGGAAAGAAGCCTGGTACTAGGCCTCCTCCTAGGAAACTTAAGATTGGCGATGGGGTCGATAGAGAAAAGGAAAAGGAGAAAGAGCTGAGCAAACTAAGAAGACTGCAACTGATTCTCAACAGCAGCAGCAGCAAGAATCTGAACAGCAGCAGCAGCAGCAGCAAGAAAGACCAAGAGCTGAGCCAACTATTGATGAAATGATCAACTTCAGCATCATTGCCCTGGACAAGAGAGCTCAATATTACCAAATTGAAGAGTTCCGGCGGGAAGAAGCTCTAGCTAAAGAGAAGGCTGCTGAGGCAGCCAGGGAAGCTGAGCGACTGAAGCCCAGGCCACCTCCACCAAAAGGTACTGAAAGTTCCTTATAAATACAGGTGAGGTAAGCGACCCAACAATCAGAAGATCCACAGATGGCCTAGGGTGGACAAGTGGATGCCGTGGGAAAAGACTCAACGATGGGAAACACTGAAGGCCAAGTTTATTAAAAGATACTATGTATGGAGATACTAGCCCGAGTCCCACAAGAACTAAGCATTTGCTGACCGGCTATTCAAATGCGATACTGAGATCTATGATATTGTTGAGAAGGCTCTTGCTAACAAGGAAGATGTTCAGACCCTTGCTCCCAGACATCTGCCACCTCCTCAGAAGCTTGATGGCTCACTTTACACTGGTGTGATAGAAAGAGGTCATAAATCATGTTGTGGCACTTGAGCTTGATGCGAATGATCTAGATGATGTGCCCAAGATTCAGAAGCTCAGGAAAGATATATTTTAGATGTATGGACTCCCTCTGCCGGAAGACAAGTCTAAAGATTTTAAGGCAAGGATCCAGAGGTTCAGAAGATAGCTTCTGTTAGTTTTTCTGTTTTAGATAGCAAGTGATGTATATGTACTGAACTTTCATATATATATAATACATCTTTGTTGTTTGGCCTGACAACATCTTATTGTCTCTATGGCCTGTTTATTTAAATTTAACACTCAAAATCACCTAAGTGATTGCTGACTCACACACTCACTGCTTATCCTGTGTTTGTCTGTTTTTGCTTAGATTGATAGACTCTATTTGAGAAGGGGGAATTGTTGTTTTGGGAAATTGTTGTTAGAATTATTTCAACATTTCCTTATCCCTCAGTGGATTAGAACTTGATGTACAACTCCACTGATTCTACTTGTAATATTTGTAAGGAGTTTGTATCTGATAGTTTGTAGTGTTAGGTTTTGGCATTATCAAATAGGGGGAAATTGTTGGGATGTGATTCACCAGTAGATCGTTTAGATGCTTAGAAGATTTTGCTGATCCCAAAACCCTAATTTGATAGGTGAACCAATCTATTGTAATAGTAATGCCTTCAACATGGTTCAGGCTCAGAGTTCTGTCTGTTGTTCCTTCAGTAGAGTGTCCGCCTCAGTACTATGGTGTGAAGACTCAGTTGTGTTGGACTCAGCAGGAGTAGCATACTGAAAAGTGTTCAGACTCAGTAGTGCTGGACTCAGTAGGACCATCATACTGAAAGGAGTCAATAGAACTTGACTCAGTAGGAGCAGTTCACTGAACTTAGAGTCGACCTTTAGTAAAGTTGGACTTAGCAGGAGTATACTACTGAACCCAAGTCATACTCAGCAACGGCCTGACAGTCTCCTTGATTGTCAGATGATCTTATGTTAAATCAGTAGAGTCATCCGAGGTTATCAGAGAAGTCAACTTTAGTATCTGCCTAGAAGTCTGCTTTCTATGCCTCGACCAATGACGAGCAGCCAGCTGTCAAAGTTCTGGTAAAAGCTGTAAGTCAACCACTTTCCATAAATGGAGGAAAAGACTCTGCAAGATTCCTTAAAAGAGTCGTTAGCTACCCAAAGAGAGTGACACGTGGATCTTTCATCTCCAACGGATCTATCCATGGCTCACCTCTATAAATAGAGGGAAAATCAAATCAAAGAATAAAACAACAAGAACGAGCGATTACGAGCAATAAACTTACTAGAACTCAAGCTTTCCGTAAGAACTTCAGAGAAACACTCGACACGAAAGGCGACATCTTTGCTTTAGGGAACCAAGCTGATTAGAATCAAAAGCCTCTAGTATCCAAGTAATCAAACATGAACCCAGAGAGATTATCCCTCATTGTTCATCACTCTAGAAGCCACCTTCTTGTTCCCTTGCCTCTAACCTAAGCTCCACTGAAAATATCCATTGCTTAGACCCGAAGGAGTTCATATCTTGAACTGTTCTTACTGTAAAAAATAGACCCGAAGGAGTTCATATCTTGAATTGTTCTTACTGTAAAGAACTCCTTCTTCGTTGGAGAGTTTGTCAAACTTTATAGTTTGATCCTTGTAAACTGGGACTTGCTCAGTATAATCCTCAAGGCCAGTGTTTGTCCAGTGCACAAACCAAGTGAGACTAACTCAGTATAATAAAATACCCTCCTGATCTTTTCGGGACAGTGGACGTAGGATTAGTTGATATCCGAACCACTTTAAAATCACTATATTCTTTACTGTTGCATTGATTACTGTTCATAACTGAAAACAGTTTTACAAAATCATACAACAGAGTTTCAGCAAAGCTTAAACTGAATGCACTAACCTACTGAAACAGTTTTAATAAACACGTTTTCAAACTCAACTGAATCGGGCCTACACTTTTTCCGCACTCGACTGAACTCTTACTGGACGGTACTGAATTCTGACATCAGTCAGCTAGCAGACCTCAGTATAGTCAGTCAGTCTATCCACGCGATTCAGAACAGCTTGCTTGGTCTACTGAATTTATTCAGCAAGACACTCTCCTGAATAGGACTGTTCGGGTTTTAAGTTGAGAAAGTTTTCAGGTGTATTCACTCCCCCTACACCTGAATGTTTATCTCGGGACCAACACCGGTTCCTTCTTTCTGCATGAAGACTCTCCTCTATTTATAATGTTCGATTTGTGAATAGATCAGTTGGAGAGGGTCTAGCCACGTGTCGAAACAACAAGGAAAACGTCTACTTTAATTTGAACATTGATGAATAGGTGCACTGTAAAGGTACACATCTTTTTCAGTCTAGGAGCAGCTTTTGTTAGAGCAGATAAGGCGCCGTCGGCTCCTTATTGGTCGAGGTAGAGTGTTAGGTGAGGTTTGTCAAACATCAAGGTTGACTCCCTCTGAATCCTCGGACCTTCAACTAAGTGTCTTCCTACTGACATTCTTCTGAGCATTCAATACGTGGGGCAAGAATTCCTTTGCAGATTCAGTTGGTGGTTGGATGACCAACTGACTTCTTCGATACTGTGTCCATCAGCTGAGACCAAGATCTTCTACTGAACTTCGCAGCTACTGAACTCTAGTCTATTGAGTTCCTAACATGCTGAACTCAAACTAAGCTATTACATAATCAAAGGTTCATTATTGAGCTAGGGGTTTTTTGGATCTTCAAATTTACAAAATATTGTTCTACCGAATCTCTTCCCAACATATATATATATATATATATATATATATATATATATATATATATATATATATATATATATATATACACATGAAAGCATAATAGAAAACCTAATTAGATAAGATTAATATCTAAAACCCACGTCCTAATATTTCGTGGAAGTTTTTGGCACACTATCAATATCCCTACCATTCCATATATTAATAATTTAATTTACCGCATTAGACTACAACTTAATTATGATTTTAATAATACTCCTAGCTTTTAAGTCCATACCCAAGACTTTGGTGTTATTATTTATTACAAAATCCAAGGAATTAAGTCATAAAAAAGATATAATGTACACCATAGAAGAATCAATCCACAAGTTAGACTCACATTTTTGCAAAAATGATAAATGTCATGATCATTCTTTATCAATTAATTAATTCTTAAGGCATATAGGACTTGTTGGTACGGAGACGAGAGTCAGGTTTAGGGGGGGTGAATACACCTGAGTACTATTTCTTTTCTCAAACCGAAGGACAACTGAGCTGTTTGGTTGCAACTGATGAACAGTGCCAGATATTAACCTTCGATCGCGGGTCAGAGAGTGAGCCAACTACTGAGCTCTCCTACTGACTTTTGTCAGTACTTGAATCTAAGTCGAAGACTTTAGTGCGGATTAGAGTGTAGGACCCGGAGATTCGTCTCAGTTTGAAAACGTGATTTTCACAAGTCAAAATAGTTTTGGTTAGGGCGCTTTTACGAATACGTTTTATGCAAGATATGATTTTGTAAGCAGTTTGTATGCAGTGCAATAAAACAGTAAATAACACAAGCAATTTTTAACGTGGTTCGCATACGCAAGTTCCTACGTCCACGGTCCTGCTAAACAGGAGGTCTTGTTGATTAATCTGAGCAAGTCTCAGCAAAGAATCTGTGCACTGGACATACCCTTCTAAGTTATAGTCCTTAGCGACTTTTACAAATCAAACCGAGGTTTGAAGGGGAGGGGAATTTCTCCAACTATAAGGAGTTCTTACAGTAAGAACAATCACTAAAAGTGAACTCCTTCGAGAATCTAAGCTATAGATATGACGTTGAGCTTAGCTAGAGAAGAGGGATCTAAAGAACTCTAGAGAGAAGAACTAAGAGTATTCTATTGAGCAAGTTCTTCGCTGGATTATCTTGAATGCGCTAGAGTGTTTGAGTGTTTGAGCGTTTGTCCCTTTATGTCCCGTGCGTGGAGCTCGGAGATCCTTCTCTATTTATAGTTGTGACCTAGGCATATGTCCGTTGGAGACGACGATACCACGTGTCACAAGCTTCCCAAGAAAACGGCCATAAGTTCAAATTGTTGCAGCAGAGTTGTTGATACTGTTCATGAGAGCAGCTTTAGTTGGTCAGAGCAGGTATTGTGTTGACGGCTTCTCATTGGTCGAGGTTTGTGGTAGGTGAGATGTGTCAGACATAGGTCTTCATCGGAGTTGACTCTCACTCATCCTCGTATGATCTTCTGCTGACTTTCGAGTGAAGTTAATAGCTGGGTCGTTTCCTATCGGATACAGTAGACTTGATGCAGTCTCTGTCTTCTTCGTCTGAGTCAGCTGATAAGATATTCTACTGAGTGTAATCAGCTGTTGACTCCGAAGGTACTGAGCTTTGTGAGGTTCTTCTACTGATGTCTGTCAGCTGATAAAGTGTCTTCTACTGAGGCGAAGATCGGCTGATGACTTAAGAACACAAGCTCTTACAATGATGACGTGGGGTTCTGGAAAGTAACTTCCTACTGAAGGTCAGTCCAACATTTTACCCCATACAGGACATAGACATGAAAGATAGAAAATCAAAACAGTCTAGCCTATTACATTATCTAATCATATCGACACTACACTTCTGATATCAGCTGGGTTTTGGGATCTTCAATTCCATAGTATACACACTACGATTTCCCCCAATGTTATTTTAACCCAATAAAATGCTGAATATCATCTACTGACTCATAACCCAACAATTTCCCCCTAATAAAACTCTATGAATCTAAGATCTAAACTACTGATAACGAAAATGGCTTCAGTTAAAAACTGAGCAAATAACTTAAGGAAACCAGCAGCTGACAGATAGGCACATCAGAGAAACGGTTATGTGTGAGTGTGTGTCAGATCACTTCAGTGATCAGTTGTGATAGACAATAACACAAACAAAAGTCGTAAGACAATGAGTGATTGTCTGGCCAGAAGAAGGAACTGTTATATATATGAAAATGAGTTACATAGTTCTTATCTTCTATACAAAAAAATGAAGACAGCTGCTAGCGTTTGAACTTCTTCATCTTGCTCTTGAAATCCGCAGACTTGTCAGCAGGAGGATCCAAACCGTAATATTTGTAGATTCTAGCGCGAAGGGTTTGGATATCCTCGAGGTCCTCAGGCAGCTCAGAACTAAGATCATGATGTCGTGCTGCTGCTTCAACCTCGTCTTCAATCTCCTTGGTGCATAAAACACCACGAGTGGTTCTGGGAGGAGGGATTCTTCTGAATGTAGGAGTAACTAAAGGCAGCTTCTCCTTGGCAGGAATCATGTGAACCTGTGCTCTGAGTCTGGCGTTATATTGATGAAGGAATTCATCAAACAACTGATTGTCCGGAATCTCAGTAGGATATCACTGGTACACATAGTACCCTTTGATGAACTCTATCTTGAGTTCCTCCCATTCTTCGTTCAGATTCCATGGTATCCACTTGTCTACATGGCGGTGAGGAGTTTTCTTCTGATATGTGGCTCTCGGACCACCTCGCCTGTAGTACTTGGATGACCTGGGTATCTGCTTCTTCCAGTCAATAACTAGTTCATTGGCCATCTTGTCAGTAGCTTCGATGATCTTAGCCAAATCTTCCAATCGTTTCTTTTCTCTGAGGGCTGCTTTAGTGTCTCCTCTCCGGAGATTCAGTCCTTACAGGGTTGCCTCCCAGGTGGCTCTTTCCTCCGCCTCCTGCTCAGGAGTTAGTTTTGGAACGTCTGACATTCTCTGAGCTAGGGGTATTTTGTCAGTGTCGGAGATAGCCTCATCATCAGCTGACTGATGAGCTTTCTTCTTCTTCTGAGCATCCAGAAGCTTTTTGGCTGCGCCCTTAGCAATTTTGCCAACAGGCTTCCTGGGCTTCTTAGCCTTCTGGATCTCTTCCTCCAGACGATGCTCTAGATCGAGCTGATCTTGCAGTTGCAGAGCAACTCTTTTGTCGAACTCCTCCTGCTCCGCCTTAGATCGGAATTTGGGCGTCGGGGAAGGTGGTGGAGAATCTTCAGTAGCTTTCTCCTTCCCCGGCCTCTGCGGTGGCAGTGGTTTGTCGTCTTGATCGTCTTGGTCTACATACCTCGCGATCTCCTCAATGTGCTGAGCCGAGGAAGATCCTCTGGTCTGTTCTGGCACATGAGTCAGTGGTATGATGGCCAGATATTGGACTTCGGGAGTGGGTGTAGAGCTGACTTCAGCTTGAGCAGCTGAGCTATCACCCTTGGCAATTTCTGCACTTGCTTCTGCCTTTTCTCCCCTATCCACCTGCGCCTTCTCCGCCTCATTCTTATCTTCCCCCTTTTTGGCATCATCAGCCAGGGTAAGATGAGCACGGATGGCAGACACCTCTTTCTCCAATTTGAACATAATATCTGTGATGGAGGTGGTGGTGGAGTCGAAATCCCTGACTCCCAATCTTATCTTCCCCCTTTTTGGCATCATCAGCCAAGGTCAGATGAGCACAATAGTGCTCCCAATCTTTCTCTTGGTCGGCACGTATCTATTTAATCTGAGCTGCTGTCTCCTGTCTCAGTTTCAGGAGGGACTTATCATAAACATCTGTCATTTCTGCTTGAATGAGCTTGAGGGCCTCCGCCTGATTGGTTATGTCTTGTTTTACACTGGAGGTGGCCATCTTGTTACGCTCATCCATAGTAGTTTGGACTGTAGAGAGGCTCTGAGTCAGTTGCTCAGAAAATTTCTTATGCTGTTCTTTGAATAGCTGCTAACTCTGAGCGGCTAAATCCGCTTTCTGAGCTGTGAGGGCGGCCTCAACTATCTCCTGGATATTGATAGATGGAGTAGGAGCTTTGGCGACCTTCTTCACCTTACTGGGAAGCTTGTCAACTGTCTCGGTTTGAGACTTGGTGTACTGAGCCCATTTAATATGTACGTCCTTGGCTTGGAGACAATTCTTGTCTCCTTGCTTTCTGATGGCTCTGTTGAAAGACTTGGAGGACATGGAACTGATAGGTTGAGCTTGGTAAGAGCTGGTTCCGAGCCTCTGCTCAGAAGCTGCGAGTTGTTGCTCTCGACTATGTTTTGAGGTAGCGGGGACATCACCTAATGTCGTCGGTGGTGGTGGTGATTTACCCTTCTCGCTGGGAGGTTTACCCTCAGCAGATCCTCCCTGGTCTGCTTCCTTGGGTGCCTGATCCACATCATCGTTATCATCATTATCGTCGCGATGGGATGGCGGCGATGGGCTGCTGACTTGTTCTTCTGAGGATCTTAAGCTGAGAAGATAGAGCTTAGCGGCTCTCAGATCCTCGAACGATGTTAGGTAGTTGACTGAAGGCTCTGCTCCTCTGTAGTAGGGACAATGCTGACTGAGTCATTATGAGCTCTTCGAGTATATCCCAACTCAAGAATCTCAGCAGCATCTGAGTCCTTGCCCTTATTGCGATATCGTCCAGATCCGTATGTTCTGTGATTTCTGGGATCTGTGCTGACACTTCTCCTGTAGCTCGGAGACGAGCCGACTGGATGGTCGTCCACTCAGGAGATGTTTCCACAGTCGGTTCGGCCTCATCCGACTGTGTCTCCTCGGAGCTAATACGCTGGACTTTATCTTTGAGCGTGGCACCCTCAATACCTGTGTCCGCATTTAGTATGTTCTCCTCCTGAGTAGGTGGGGGAGAGACCGGCTTTGCTGGAGCCACAGACGCTCCAGGCTTAGTGAGCCTTTCTTCTTGGGTGGGTCGGCACGAGGGGGCAGGTCAGTTGTGATCCTCTTCTGTACGGCTGGCCCTCGTCCGACCGACTTCTCAGCAGCGGCTCTTGTTTTGAACTTTATGAGCTTGCTGTCGAAGTATCGTGAATCAGCAAAGGCTGCATGATTCGATACTGAGTCCTCAATCAATACGGACATCTTCGTCCCGTATAGTAGTTTGCCCACATTTATAAGCTTCCTCGCTCCGGAGGATGTGGCGACAAACTTTTGCGCCTGAGCCTTCAGCTCAGCCACATAATATTCGGTCCAGTTGACCTGGACACCATCTTCTATGATCATCATCAGCTGAAGACGCGGTTTGGACAGCTGATCAAAGGAACAGACAGAACTCGTCAGTATATGAGTGACGATGTAAGCGAGTCCGCGGTATTCTGGTAGGAGTTGGTTCTTTGGCAGCGCGGATTTGAACATAATGTCATCTCTACCGCAGAACCGGTGGACATAGGAATTTAGCTCTTTCTCCTTATATCCAGCAGGGGAGATTCCGTAGGCCGGTAGGTCGAACGACGCTTGCAGAGCGGCCCGGATGTCCATATCATGGTGATCTGTCTCCCACTTCTGAGGGGTCACCTCCCTCATGTAAGCGAATTGGGATACTTCGCCGTCAGTATCCTCAACGGATTTCCAGTTGTAATACACCTCCGCAACTTGTCGAGGCAGATATGCCTTCGGATGCTTCGTGACAAGAAGCTCGAGTCCTGAAGCTTCCAGAGCCGTGTAGATAGGCTCAAGGTAAGGAAGCTCAGCCTGATGAAGAGCCATAGTTGGCTCGAACTGGATTCTGGACTTGATGATCTCATCAATGTTCGGTGGAGTCATTACAGTCGCCATGAATATCTGCAGAAAACTCGTTAGCACTTGAAAATAGAATGAGTCAGTAGAGTTTTAAACAGAGAGAAGTGAAGATTACCGTATACAAAAAGCTTGAGAGAAATGCAAAGCAGTTAATAGATGACGAAAACTGAATGCAGAAAGCTCGAGTATACAAATGGCGAAAAAGATAGATTAGAGAGATGATCAAGAGATTTTATAAGATATGCATATCAATTGGTTTTGATCCAACGGCTGAAATTCAATCTCGCGTTTTAATGACGGCTGTGATTTGATGTTATAAATAGAATGATTACTTAAGCCACCTCTAACCTAGACCCACGTAGGAATTGTGCAGATAAGGTAAGGTGAGAAGACATGCATTAAATGCATTGCAGGCAGCATTAAAGTCTAAGTCTTTTAAATGAGAACGGTTTCCTACTGTCTTAAACCTTAAAAATTAATGGCGGAAAATAAATGCTCATTAACTACTGAGTTCAAACGACTGATATATTAAATGCAAGTATGCTTCTGATAAAAGTTAAGTATATAAAACTACGCAAACCTCTTCAGCTAACTTTATAATCAGCTGGTTACCATTTAGACTCAAGAGGACATTTGATGTGCTGATGACCACGTTCCCCCTTATTGTGTACTATTTGATTTACCCGACTGAATCAAGTACTGAGTCTTCTGACCTATCGTACTGTTTCCCACATTTGATACCAATTGTTGCTTTCTACTGATACCAATTGTTATTGACACGATTCAGTAGGAACCAGTAGACCTAGCTCAACTGATAATTCTCTGAATCTGTTCTCAGCTAGTGGTTTGGTCAGTATGTCTGCCCTTTGCTTGTCAGTATGGATTTTCTCCATTCTGATGTTCTTCTTCTCCGCATGGTCTCTGATGAAGTGGTGTCGAATATCCACGTGCTTGCATCTCGTATGGAGAACTGGGTTTTGAGTTATAGCAATCGCAATGGTGGAGTCGCAGTAGATGGGCACTTCATCTTGTATTATACCATAATCTCGCAGTTGTTGTCGAAGCCAAAGGATCTGGGCACAACAACTTCCAGCAGCCATGTACTCACCTTCAGTAGTGGACGTTGCTACTGAATGATGTTTCTTTGATAACCAAGATATCAGCTTGCTGCCTAGGAACTGACAAGTTCCAGAATTTGACTTTCGATCTATCCTGCATCCTGGATAATCAGCATCAGAATAACCGGTCAGTATAAGATTATCATCAGCAGGATACCATAACCCTGCATCAGGTGTTCCCTTTAGATATCGCAGAATCTTCTTTGCTGAGTCCATATGACTTCGCTTGCGATTCGCTTGAAATCTTGCACATACACCTACACCATAAGTTATATCAGGTCTGCTTACTGTTAAATATAATAAGGAACCGATAATAGCTCTATAATCAGTAGAGTTAACAGAAGCTCCCTGTTTGTCTAGATCGATTTTGAAATTCGTGTTCATGGGGATCTTGACTGGCTTGCTTGAGTCGCAACTAAATCTCTTCAGGAGATCTCGACTGTATTTGGCTTGATTGATGAATATTCCTTCAGACGATTGGTTTACTTGAAATCCAAGGAAGTAGTTCATCTCGCCCATCATAGACATCTCGAACTTCTCCTTCATCATTTTCTCGAACTGTTGACATATCGTCACGTTTCTGCATCCGAAAATGATGTCGTCCACGTAGATTTGCACCAGTAGGATGTCATCTCCTGACTTTATGTTGAATAGGATGTGATCTACTGTCCCCTTTTGAAAACCTTTCTGAAGCAGAAAGTTTGATAGGGTATCGTACCAAGCCCTGGGTGCTTGTTTTAACCCATACAACGCTTTTCGAAGTCTGTACACCTGATGTCCCTGCTGAAAGCCGGGCGGTTGTTCCACATAGACTTCTTCCTTCAGTACCCCGTTCAGAAAAGCTGACTTTACATCTATTTGATATACTTTAAATCTCTGATGTGTTGAAGGCTAGGAACAGACGAATAGCTTCCAATCTAGCGACTGGAGCGAACGTTTCATCAAAGTCTATCCCTTCTGCTTGACAGTATCCCTTGGTAACAAGTCGAGCTTTGTTTCTGACAATGATGTTGTTTTCATCTCGCTTGTTCTTGAAGACCCACTTAGTACCGATCACGTGCTGATGTCTAGGTCTGTCAACAAGCTCCCAAACTTCATTTCAGACAAACTGGTTGAGCTCATCTTGCATGGCAATAATCCAATCAGCATCATTGAATGCGTCCTCTATTGTCTGAGGTTCTTCTGTAGACAAGAATAAAGTGAGCTTTCTCCTTGACTTAATCTAGATCTTATCCTGATCGTTGCTGATGGATCTCCTATGATAAGATCTGAAGAGTGAGCGTCGAGCCATGAACGTCTGAGTCTGGCTTCTTCTTCTGATACTACTTCTGCACAGTCAACAGGTGTATTAGGCATTTCAGTCGTGTTGTTCTGTGACTGTAGCAGTTCAGTAAGAAGGTTAGGGTCTACTGAGTTTCCAGGTTCAGGGGCATTTAGCTCAGGAACAGTAGTTGTTCCCCCTGAGTTTATGTTCTCAGTAGAGGTCTCAGTTACCACTGGGGCTTCCTCATCGACCGTTGTTACCTGTTGTTGATTCTGTTCAGTAGAATCAACCAGGTCAGCTTCGTTGCCTGTAGGATGGGTCTGAATTTCCTCATCGTCTGACTCATCATCCCAACAATGCTGGATCTTTTCGGCTTTGTCGTTTAGTGCGAGATCCTGTAGCTGGCTACTGACATCTTCAGTATTTGTCTTTGAAGATTTCCTATTCTCAGTAACAAACTCATCAAATACAACATGAGGGCTTTCCTCCACGCAAAGAGTCCGATAGTTAAAGACTCTGAAAGCTTTACTGACTCGAGAGTATCCTAAGAATACTCCTTGATCAGATTTGCTATCAAAGACCTTCAACTGATCTTTCCCGTTATTGTGGATAAAGCAAGGACAACCAGAAATATTAAAATGAGAAATAGAAGGAACTTTCCCTTTCCATAATTCGTAAGGTGTCTTCATGTGTTGTTGTGTAAGCAGTGAGCGATTCTGAGTGTAGCAGGCGGTGTCAGTAGCATCTGCCCAAAACTTAGAGGGTAGTCCGGAGTCTGCTAGGAGCATTCTTGCTGCTTCTTTAAGTGTTCTGTTTTTGCGTTCAGCAAGTCCGTTCTGCTGAGGGGTGCGAGCTGCTGATGTCTCGTGCTTAATTCCCTCCTTTTCGCAGTACTCCTTAACTACTGAGTTGAGAAATTATGTTCCTCTGTCTGAGCGAATTCTCTGAATCTTGATGTCCTTTTCCACAGTGAGCTTTTTCAGCAGTTTTGGTAGCTCAGTCATGACATCAGATTTGTTGGCTATGAAGATGACCCACGTATATCTAGAATAATCGTCAATAACGACGAGGGCATACTTCTTGCCTCTTATAGTCACTGGAGAGACTGGTCCGAATAAGTCCATGTGCAGCAGTTGAAGGATTCCATCAGTGGAAGGTGACAAAATTGGTGGATTGTTGTTCTTTCTCTGCTTTCCCTTCAAACATGCTTCACAGTTTCTGTCTTTGATAAATGATTCATTGGGCAGTCCTCTGACTTTAGAGTTCTTGGCTAGCTTGTTCATAGTCTTGAAGTTCAGGTGGCTGAGTCTCTTGTGCCATAGCCATCCTGCCTTGTCACTAGATTTTGTGTGTGCAAGTAGGCAAGCCTCAGGTTCTGCGGTTTTCCAATTTGCAACATAGATATTCTTTCTCCGCAAGCCTGATAATACTGTTTTCCCTATAGATTTGTCAACAACATCACAGAAACCAGCGTCAAAGATAACTCTATTCAGATTGTCACAGAATTGACTGACAGAAAGGAGATTATGTTGAAGTCCTTCAACATAAGTTACTCTTGGAACTGAAGCAGTCCCAATATTCAGTGTTCCATATCCCATTGTGTAGCCTTTTGAGTTGTCACCAAACTCAATTCTGGGACCATCTTCTTGTACGTAGTTGGTCAGCAGGCTCTTTTGATAGGTCATGTATCTTGAGCAGCCGTTGTCCACTATCCAAGGGTCCTTATGCACTTGCAAAACAGAAATAGTTTTAGGTACCCTTTGGTTCAGTTTGGGTCCTTAGGTGTTAGTGGGTGATTTCGGAACCCAGATTTGCCTCGGGACCTTAGAAGTCTGAGATTTCTTTTTCTGAACCTTGTCAGCTTTCTTCTCCACAGGACTTAGAGATACTGACTTTCTGGCTGTTTTGGGCTCAGGAGCTTTTTTCTTCTTATGTTGTGTACTCCTCCTGACCCTAGGCTCATAGTAGTACAAACCATATTGTGCTGGATGTTCATACAATGGTTCACTGTACTGCTCTGCCCATCTGACCTTCTTGGTTCCCCCTGAGTTTGATCGTGGTGTCCTGGGGCTGGAACCTCTGGTCAGTAGCTTCTTGTTGCTCGGCTGAGGTGCAATCATCTTCTGTTTATTCTTCGCCTGAGGTGTTGAGTCAGTAGCCTGAACCTTCCCTCTGACGAACCTATCAGCCAGCATTTCTGAGCTTTTTGACGTTGAAGTAGAAGCTTCATGATTGTAGCCAAGTCCTTCTTTCATGACCGTTGGCCTTTAAGCTCTAAGCATGCTTTCCAACTTATCCTTAGCTCCTAGGTACTGTTCAGTCATCAGTTCTCGCCATATCTCATCACTTCTTTGAAGTGATTCATAATCATTTTCAACTCCTGTGAGCTTCTGACTGAGTCGGGCTATTTCAGTATCTTTCTCAGAGTTGTCCTTGGTCAGAACTGATATCTGAGTTTCTTGGAGATGAGACTTAGTCATAAGAGAGTTAATCTCTTCCTTGAGTCTCACAACAAGATTCTCGGAGTCAGTAGAGACCTGACAATCAGAAGAAAGTCTCTGATTCTCAGCCTTTACCTGTTCCAGTTCCTAAATGGTTCTGTTGAACTCTCTGCTCAGCTGAATCTGCTCCTCTAGTAGATCATCATAGGCTTGTACCACGTCTAGAGGTTCATCTGTGACCGAGCACGTGTCGTGTGTGCTATGTGAAGAAGAGGTTATGTTAAGTTTAGAATTTACCTCAGCCTCTTCTGCGGCCATCAGACGGTACTCTGCAGTTGATTCAGGATCTGTCTCTCCGACCTCAACGGCGACAAATGCAGCTTCGTCTTCAGAAGAATATATGAATGTATCTTCCTCGATTGAGTCATCGGATATCTCTCCGGCTATGTAGGCCTCCTCCTTCGGACAAATTTCTCGCGTCTGGCCTACCATTCTGCTCTTTGAGCAGCTGAGAGTTCGGGACAGTCGTACTGATAATGTCCCTCTTTCTTGCAGTTGTAACACACAGTCGATCTGCTGCTCTTTCCAGCTGAGTCATTGGATGGACTAGCAGCAGGCTCTGTGTTCCTGCAATCAGTAGTTGATTTAGATTCTTCCCCTTTTCGATAATCTTTCTTACTTGAGGGAGAATCTCTGTGGTATTTCTTCAGCTTTCTGACTCTCTCTTTTTCTGTTTGATATTTGAGAGCCATCAGTGCTAGTTGGTCAGTGCCAGATGTCTCAGTGGACTTTGCTTCTGTCGTGGCTACTGCCTTGCTAAAAGAAACGGGTGTGACTCCAGTTTTGCTGACTGTTGCTTTAAAAGCATGGTCAATCTGTGTGTCAGCTGGAGCACTTGAACATCGTTGGGGTAGGCTGTGCTCAAATTCCTCCGTCTTTAGTTCTGAAAAGTTAACATCAGGAGTTAGAGCATTAAGATCTGAGCAACGTAAATAAGTAGCAAAAGGAAGCAACTTCAGTCGAGGTAGTGCTCTCAGAATCTTTGTGTTCATCTCTTTATTGGTGAACGTCCTCCCCAACCCGTTGATCACATTGATCTGATTTGTGAATCTGACGCTTAGCTCGTCAATGGTCTCGTTGGGCTCCATGGCAAGGGCATCGAACTTTTGTAGCTCTAGTTCGAGCTTCTTTTCCCTAATCTGCGGGTTCCTTGGCTCAGTACAACTAGGGCATCCCAAAGTTGTTTTGCCGTCTTGCAGTCTTGCACCCTCCCAAGGTGTGAATCGCTGAGCGTAGTCAGGATTGTATTACGCGCAACTCGATCGAGGTTGTGCAGCTTTTTCTCTTCTGGCGTGAAGGCAGATTTGTCTTTTGCAACTTTAGCACCAGTCTGTGCTCCTACAACTCCCGCAGCAGCAAATTGTACGCTGTCTATCATGGGAATGATGGGTCCTGTCTCAAGGACATTCGTCATGCTGTCATGCAGCGATGTTAGGTGCGCCTCCATTCTCACACGCCATACCATATAGTTATCTATCGAGAACATTGGCACCATCCTAATACCTGACATATCAGACATTGTGAGAGAGAGTATAAGGATGTATGAAGAGATGCTTGTGCAGTGAAAAACGTTTTCAGGAGCTGTTCGAGAAGACCAGTAGTTACAGAACCGATGATCAGAAGAACACCGGTGCTCTGATACCAATTGTTGGTCCGGAGATGAGAGTCAGGTGTAGAGTGGGGGGGGGGTGAATACACCTGAGTACTGTTTCTTTTCTCAAACCGAAGGACAGCTGAGCTGTTTGGTTGCAACTGATGAACAGTGCCAGATATTAACCTTCGATCGCGGGTCAGAGAGTGAGCCAACTACTGAGCTCTCCTACTGACTTTTGTCAGTACTTGAATCTCAGTCGAAGACTTTAGTGCGGATTAGAGTGTAGGGCCCGGAGATTCGTCTCAGTTTGAAAACGTGATTTTCACAAGTCAAAACAGTTTTGGTTAGTGCGCGTTTACGAATACGTTTTATGCAAGATATGATTTTGTAAGCAGTTTGTATGCAGTGCAATAAAACAGTAAACAACACAAGCAATTTTTAACGTGGTCCACGGTCCTGCTGAACAGGAGGTCTTGTTGATTAATCTGAGCAAGTCTCAGCAAGGAATCTGTGCACTGGACAGACCCTTCTAAGATATAGTCCTTAGCGACTTTTACAAATCAAACCGAGGTTTGAAGGGGAGGGGAATTTCTCCAATTAGAAGGAGTTCTTACAGTAAGAACAATCACTAAAAGTGAACTCCTTCGAGAATCTAAGCTATAGATATGACATTGAGCTTAGCTAGAGAAGAGGGATCTAAAGAACTCTAGAGAGAAGAACTAAGAGTATTCTATTGAGCAAGTTCTTCGCTGGATTATCTTGAATGCGCTAGAGTGTTTGAGTATTTGAGCGTTTGTCCCTTTATGTCCCGTGCGTGGAGCTCGGAGATCCTTCTCTATTTATAGTTGTGACCTAGGCATATGTCCGTTGGAGACGACGATGCCATGTGTCACAAGCTTCCAAAGAAAATGGCCATAAGTTCAAATTGTTGCAGCAGAGTTGTTGATACTGTTCATGAGAGCATCTTTAGTTGGTCAGAGCAGGTATTGCGTTGACGACTTCTCATTGGTCGAGGTTTGTGGTAGGTGAGATGTGTCAGACATAGGTCTTCATCGGAGTTGACTCTCACTCATCCTCGTATGATCTTCTGCTGACTTTCGAGTGAAGTTAATAGCTGGGTCGTTTCCTGTTGGATACAGTAGACTTGATGCAGTCTCTGTCTTCTTCGTCTGAGTCGGCTAATAAGATATTCTACTGAGTGTAATCAACTATTGACTCCGAAGGTACTGAGCTTTGTGAGGTTCTTCTACTGATGTCTGTCAACTGATAAAGTGTCTTCTACTAAGGCGAAGATCGGCTGATGACTTAAGAACACAAGCTCTTACAATGATGACGTGGGGTTCTGGAAAGTAACTTCCTACTCAGTCCAACATTTTACCCCGTACAGGACATAGACACGAAAGATAGAAAATCAAAACAGTCTAGCCTATTAAATCATCTAAACCTATCGACACTACACTACTGATATCAGCTGGGTTTTGGGATCTTCAATTCCATAGTATACACACTACGATTTCCCCCAATGTTATTTTAACCCAATAAAATGCTGAATATCATCTACTGACTCATAACCCAACAGGACTTATACATGTGATATGCATGAGATGCAATTTCGGGGTGTTACACATGTAGTTGTTCCAATAAAATATAAATTTTATGTTGGCCCACCACAGTTCGAATTGAAAAGAGAGAAAGGGGCATCGCGATAAGCCCTAATTGTGTCGTGTTTCTCGCCCAGCGGAAATCGATCATCCCTACTTCTCGACTGATCTCCATTTTCCGGCCAACTTCGAAATACTATTATGGATCCTGCATATCAAGTAAGTATTGTTCTCATTCATACATTAATCGACATTTTTTGCGCTGATTTGAAGGATTATGGGTCGATAATCACGGGTGATTTAGTGCATGATTAAGTTTATTATGTTTGTTTCAGTAGGAATATGTATGAATATGTGTAAATGTAGATTCATTGTTGATATTTTTGCTTGAATATTCGGAGTAGACAAGTAACTATTTTCGGTTTCGCTTAGAATTTTTGGTATGATAATCGTCCAGTGACTATTTAGCACCTAGTTCTATCGCCTAGGAAATACAGTGTAACTGCTAGGCGTAATTGTCTATGCGAGATTGAATCGTATAGCTGGCGCCCAGTTATTATTGCTTAGGCAATATATTTAACCTGCGTAGCAATTACACGTAATTGCCTAGGTACATTGAATCCTTGTTGAGCGTCTAGGATGTATGATATAATGCAGTTTCTGCTACGCATAATTTCCTAAGCAATTCTTTTGCGTTATTGTCTAGCAATTAAATTTTCCATTATTCATACTATTCTATTTAAATTTTTAGGCGAATTTGTCTTGGAAGAGACAAGAAGTTCAACGAGATAAATGCAACATGAATTACTATTTCAGAGATGAGATAATTCAAGAAATTGAGAAAGTAATAGTAGGAATAGGGCAACTAGATACCTTTAAACCTG
This sequence comes from Lavandula angustifolia, assembly GCA_028984105.1. Taxonomy (NCBI): domain Eukaryota; kingdom Viridiplantae; phylum Streptophyta; class Magnoliopsida; order Lamiales; family Lamiaceae; genus Lavandula; species Lavandula angustifolia. The sequence continues at coordinate 21,982,696 of CM054814.1, read as the reverse complement.
GTTGTTTTGGTAAGCTTATGCAATATAAAGAGTTGGGTAACAGTACTAGTCGAAAGGCACACTTTGCCTTGCTAACCTACGAGGTTGTTAGGATATTTGGACCCTCCAAAATGTGTCGAACGAGTTCTTAGAACCCAACGGAGGCGATGACAAAGAATAATACAAAGAGAAAAAAAATATATGCATAGAGAATTTAACATGATTTGGTCAATTGACCTACATCCACAAGCGGCGAAAAAACAATCCACTAATAAAGAGGAGATTACAAAATGGGCCTCCCGAATATGGTTCTAGACCTAAAAGCACATACCCACAAACATGATAAATTAATCTTATTAACTAATCCCATAACATGTGGGCTATGATGCGTAGAAGCACACTTAAAACAATTAGAGAACCTATTTATTTATAGGTAAAATTAATGATCATCATCATTAATTCTTCGATGTGGGATAACATCCAAATATGATTTGAGCCACAACATAACAGAGGTAGTTGTTCCCAATGCTCCAAAGACCGATATTTGGTTCCGCATTGGATCTACTAACATACGATTCTCGTCGAGGGAGTTTGCTTTGGCTACTAGGTTAAAATTTAGGGGATTGGACTTCAATTTTCACGCTAATGACTTGGTGCTTGATGGGGGGAGGGTTTGGCACGTAATTACAATGGGACTAATCCGTCGATCAACAAATTGCTTGAGGACTTTAAGAACCCAAATAAGTTTAAGGACACGGAAGATTACCTTAAGGTCGCACACATGTTGATGTAGTATTTTATGCTAGCCGCATATGATAGAAAACGTGCAACCGAGTCTTGAGTTTGCGTCCTTGTTGATGATTTGGAAAAATGGAATACTTTCCCTTAGGGAACACTATCTTATCAGATCCTATGGAACTACACATCAAAAATAAAAAACAACTTCCTCCGACATTGGCAATGAAAAAACTGTTCATACAGACCTACTTGGATCTTAAAGGTAATTTGTTTAGTATTTTATACACATATTTGTACATTATGAAAGCTTAAATTTAATTTAATTGTATAAGGTAGACATGGTCCTATGAGGCATTCTGACGCTTGGTCATGTGCGTGCCGTGACCAACCAAGTCGACGGCATCCCTCGTTGCTTGTCGTGGTCATTTATATCAGCTACCATGTCATTTCTGCGGTATTTTGAATATGAGGTACAACATTGTTTATTTACTTTGTAATTATTTAATACTCCCTCCGTCCCACATGAAACGTCATGTATTCTATTTCGGGTTGTCCCACCCAAATGTCCTGTTTCCTAAAAAGGAAATAAATCTCTCTCCCAAAAAGTTACTTTTTTGTGGGTCCCATTCACACTACTCTCTCTCCTAACACACAAAAGTCCACCGCATAAATTACCGCGCCGAAAAAAAACAGGACGTTTCATCCGGGACGGAGGGAGTAATAAATTGTCCACAACCATCTCTAATGTTGCATGTGATAATTGCCCATCTCTAATCCATATTTGCTATCAAATAAAGCGCATTCACAAAGTCCATGATTACGCTTAGTCAACCATTCCACGCTTTCACCAGGACTTACCATATCCAAATCCACAAGCAGAACAATCTAGTTTCTTACTAAACCAACATGTACATGTGTTGCTGTAGTATTTGAGGGACCGGTCTCCACTGTTTCACTTAAGTAATGGTCTCATAAAGCAGTCTGATTCAAAAATTTAGTACTATGTGCTGGATCACGAACCCATGCATTAAATTCGTTTAACACTGAATCAAGGAGCGTTTGATTATATTCATCGTCCTCATCATCATCTGAATAACCAGCTTCCTAATCGTCATTCGAATTATCTACTTCATCATCATAATCTGCTTCCTCATCATCTACATTAGTCGAGCTGGTGCTAGCTGAATTATTGTGATGGTCATTTCTTCTCAACAAAGTAATAGGTTCAATTATTTTCCGTACTACATACGCAGTTCGATTTCTATTCTCGAAAAACATCCTTACCAAATCATCATAACCCGACAAAAGTACCTTAATTCTTCTACCATCGCTTGTGCTTGTCCATTAAAATAAATCATACTCTATAATTTAAGGATTACTATTAAGAGTTCAGTGAATATCGTGTCCGACAATTCAATGTTTGAAATTCATCGGCGAATAGAATAACATTCATATTCAGATCGATTCCAGTGACCACCGTGTCGAAGAATATTAGTTTGAAAATTCATCTATAAGGAAATCACCAATGAGACAATTCGTGTAGTGCATGAGATAAATCGCAAAACTATTAGTGCATGAGATAAATCGCACAAATATAGTAATTCAGGATGATGTTTATGCTCACTTTGCATCTATGAACATAATTTTTATTAGAATTTTACTCAACTACAACATATTAGATAGTTTAAGAAGCAAATTGCACATTTTATAGTTCAATATCAAATTGAACAAATCTAATAGTCAATAAGACAAATTGTATATTTTCATAAAGCTAATAGTTGAGAAGTTTAAAGTTTTTTCCAAATACTAATGTGCAATCTGTGAGTCCTCTCCTTGGCATTTGTCTAATTCAATTTGGGTTATTATCTTAATCAAGGAATGCGTTTCTCTAATTTAAAATGCTCACTTTCTAATAATGAAAAAAATAAGGAAAACAATTACATTTTTATAATTATATGGGCCTTTTTGTAAGACTTCAAAAGATTGCCATTAAAATTCATAGGTGCAAGTGCACAGAAGTAATATAATACATAGAGCACAGGAGCAGGATGACATAGCGGTTAAAGTGGGTAGCATGTGGTCGAAAGGTTATGAGTTTTAAACCTATCAAAACCTCTATGTGTGAACCTGTCACCTATGGTTAACATATGATAATTGAATTTTTCTGTGTTGTTTGCAGTTTAGAGCGCGAGTTATCCTCATCATCCAAAAAAAGAAAATTACAATACGTAGATGTGTGAAAAAAAGTACAATATGTAGATGTGTCAAAATATATTAGTCCAAATTTTATCGGTTTGATCTAAACATACTCTTGAGAGGTTAAAGTTCAACATTTTGATTAGGCTCTGAATACATACTCTTGATTAGGTTAAAGTTCAACTTAGTATATTTATAAATAAATATAAATTCACACGATAATAACATGTTTACATTTGAAGCTCATTTTTATAATATCTACTTAAATTATGAGACATACCAGTTTGAGATAATGAAGAATGATTTGTGCGATTAAATTATCATATAGTACAATTTAAATAATAAAAATCAGTATCAAAATCCGAAAAGAATTCCAACTCTTCTTCCTTCTTCATATCGTAAATTTAGGTGTCATTTTTTCACAACAATCATCGAAGGACATACCAGAACACCGTTCTACGCGCGCGCACACAACTCGTTGATACAATCGCTCGTAACTGTCTTTTTCCGCTGCATAGCAGGTAATCTTCATTTTAATTAGTATATTTCTTTATGAAATATGGTTTTATATGGTTTTATCATCCGATTGATTTAGTTGGGGGGATATGGGGGTTTTAGGTTAAATTTGATATGGGATTTTGATATTTGGGCGAATTGGGTGTGTTTTCTCTTGTTCTTCAAGTTTTGGGTTTAGGACTTTTTGCTTTTCGAAATGTAGTAATTAATTTGTTTTATTCCCTTTGGGTATGTTGAAGTGTAAATGCAACTAGCATATGGAGAGGACAAACTCGATGAAAGGTAGAGGAAAAAGGAGTTTGGATGGAGGAGATGAAAAGCAGGAGCCTGACCGAAAAAGGCCCGGTTTAGCTAGGTATCAAGATTGTTATTCCTTTCATTTTCCTCTATGCTAACGTTTGGGTTCTGCCTTGCAAGTCGCTTGTGTTTTAAAGAAATATTTGGCACCATGGGGTTTAAGAGATTGCTTTGCTTCACTGTATTGCCTATTAAGTTTACTGTTAGAGTTCATCTGGTTTTCTTGGATGTTTCTTTGATGTCGGCTTTAAAAGAGATTCAGAGATAACTAATATGAGCAATTCCAAGTCCATTTTCTCAATATATTATATGAACACACTGCCTTGGCATGTTGTGTTTAACACGCGCGCGCGCACACACACACTATATATTATTCTGTAATTAGATCATCCTTAATTGTGGATGCTTGGAAATTGGAATTTTATATCGTGTGTCTGTTTTACATGACAAATCACGTTGGTAGTAGGTGAACTGACCTTGCAGTGTGTGTTCTCGTTACCTGCTCTAGTTATTTATCGTGATGACTGTCTCCAAGTTTTTTCTCTGAATCGCTGTAGGTAATAATATTTTCTTGAGATGATTTTAGTTTATAATGGAGAAGTGATGCTCAAAAGTTCAACCAAACAATAAGCTTGTGCATTTTGCGTTAATTGAGTAAAGTGATTGCATTAGTTCACATTTGTCTTTATACAATCAGTTTCAGACAGTAAGGCTCTTTATTGGTCTTAGTGTTTATTGAAAGATATGCTACCTTTCTTTGAGTGTATTGTTTCTTTTTCTTTATTTTTGTCATCACGCTGTTTAATGCAGTGTTATTGTTGAAGCTCTGAAGGTGGATAGTCTCCAGAAGCTTTGTTCATCCTTAGAACCAATCCTCCGGAGAGTGGTAAAGTGATTGTCTTTTCAAACTGATGCAACATTTTTTCCTATATAAAATCCATATGTACAGTTGGGGCTTCTAGTCCAGTTCAAGGTTATTAGTGAGAATATACATCTTATATGTTCTCCATGAAGATTCTCTTCTTGTATTTATTGAAATTTTATGTGGAAACATTAAGAGTAAAGCTTTCATTAAAGATCACACTTGATCTCTTCAGCTAAAACTATTGATGACAGCTAATTTAACATACTAAATTTTCCTCCTTATGTGAACAGTATTTGGAATTCCAAGTAGATACGCCATTCGATTATTTGCTCCTAAAAATTTGGTATCAAGATAATGCTTATGCTTAAGTTTGATGCTCGAATAATATGCATCTTGAACAGGTTAGTGAAGAAGTGGAACGAGCTTTGGCCAAGCTGGGTCCTGCTGTGCTGGATGGGAGGTTGGTTTCTCTCAGTTCTTGATGATATAATAGAAAACTTTGAGGAAATATCATGCCAGCTGTTATATTATATTATGGTGCTTGGTGCAATTTTTTTCTTCTAGGTTTTCACTGCACATATGCTATATATCCATATAGTTCGTCGTTTGTCCAAACGTAATTGTCTGAGAATAAAATAACATTAAAGATGCATAAATAGATCTCTTCCAGTTTGGTTCATCGTTCAAACAACTAGTTTTCTATTTTCATCAGTAGTTTTCTCTACTATTTTATTGAAATTGCCTATATTGTTGGAAGTTCTTCTTAAGATTTTGAGAGTTCAGGTCATCTCCTAAACGGATTGAAGTACCAGATGGGAGAAACTTGCAGCTTCACTTTAAGTCCAGGATTTCTCTTCCGCTGTTTACTGGGGCGAAAGTAGAGGGTGAACAGGGCGCTGCTATTCATGTGGTACTAATTGATGCCAATACAGGTCATGTTGTAACATCTGGACCAGAATCCTCAGTGAAGCTGGACATTGTTGTGCTAGAAGGTGACTTCAATAATCAAAATGATGAAGGCTGGGCTAGTGAAGAATTTGAAAATCATGTCGTGAAAGAACGTGAGGGAAAGAGACCTCTTTTGACTGGGGATTTGCAAGTCACACTCAAGGAAGGTGTTGGGACTCTGGGGGACCTTACATTTACAGATAACTCAAGTTGGATTAGGAGCAGGAAGTTTAGACTTGGTCTGAAAGTTGCATCAGGATTTTGTGAGGGAGTACACATTCAAGAAGCAAAGACAGAAGCTTTTACTGTCAAAGATCACCGAGGGGAATGTATGCATGTTTTTATTCTTCTCTGTTCTATGACATGTGGATATAACAGCTCTAGTGCTATAGGATACAGATCTCAGATTATGCATTATCTAGAAAAAATTAGTGTGTCGCTTGGAGGGTGAGAGGGACTAAGATGAGGTAGGCTAGAACCTTGGTCAATCTACATGGACTATTTTATCTATATTTTTTTTTGCTTATAGAAGACTTTTTTATGATAAGGGAGTCAAGATAGTAGATTTTTAAATAAATTAAATAATAGAGGGCTTTTGTGCGCATACCATATTCAATAATAGTAGGAGCTGGCTCACATGTTTTCTGTCTCCCCTTTCCTTTATTTTAGAAAAAGGAAAGCGGGTCAGTAGGCTTGCCAATTAACTGATAAGATATGTGGTTTATCTTGGGCTTCTCGGCCTTGATTGATGATCTTTCTGGGTTGTAAGATAGCTAGATACTTGATATAATTGCAAGAGCCAAATACGAAACACACATTTAAGCTTTTGATCAAAGATATAACATAGAAGTCATGTTACATTTGTTTGTTGTGTATGTTATGTATTTTTGAATTTCCATCTGTTGTGCACAAATCCGTACGTAATCTTTAATGTTCAAGCTCTGTGCGATCTTTATTTTTCTTCATTTCTTTTGTACTTTGTACTTCATTGATGTCTGAATGATGTAGCTTGCTCATGTACCAATTTGTGCTATGCATTGTGTGGATCTTTTATGCATCATAACTTTCCCATTATTGTATATTTACCATTTTGTGTTCTGTCATATATGATGCTAAAATGTTCGTTCGCCTGACAGTGTACAAGAAACATTACCCACCCGCTTTGGATGATGAGGTGTGGAGATTGGAGAAGATTGGGAAGGATGGATCATTCCACAGGAGGCTTAGTAATGCTGGGATATTTACTGTGGAGGACTTCCTTCAGCTTGTGATCAGGGACTCTCAGAAGTTGAGAGCTGTAAGTATTCTTGCTTTTCTTTTTCTCTTGTATCTTTCTTATTTATTTTGGTATAATTGCTTCTTTGTTAACTTAATTATTTGTGTCCTGGTTCGGCAGATACTTGGCACTGGTATGTCAAATAAGATGTGGGATGCTCTCATAGAACATGCCAAGACTTGTGTGTTGAGTGGGAAGCTTTATATATATTATTCCGATGAGACAAGAAATGTTGGCGTTGTTTTTAACAATATCTACGAGCTAAGTGGCCTTATAACTACCGATCAATATTATCCAGCTGATTCTCTTTCTGACAGCCAGAAGGTTTGCTCGTTTCCTTCTGAAACGTTATTGGTTGTGAAATTTGACTTCTAGTTTCAATACTTTAGAAATCTCCTCGCCTTTGTTCAAATATTGTCACTTGAAGTTCCTGTGATGGTATGTTATACACTGTGTGAGGTTACAATGAACTGTACCATATTTTATTGTCATTAGTCTCTAATTACTACTGGACTGGTTGATGTATTCTCTAAATCTTATTTATCCGCAGATATATGTCGATACGTTGGTGAAAAAAGCATATGATAACTGGAGTCAAGCTGTGGAGTATGATGGAGAATCTCTTCTGAGTTTCAAGCAAATGAAGAAGTCAAGCACATTAACAACCGATCTTCCTTTGGGTCCAGTCAATTATCCTAATTCCTTAGATTATCAGCTTCCACAGAAAACGTCACCAGTTGCAGTCCACTCAGAGCTATCAGTGGATCATAATGAGCTAGCTGGAGGTGAGCAATATCTTATTGAAAGTAGTATTAACAATTGTTGGTGGGATAATATGTTACTGACAAGGTCTTGTGACCCAGGTTCCGGTTATGATGATGAAACGACTGCAAGGTGTAACCCGTCTCAGCTACTAAATCCCAGTTCGCGCTCCCAGTTTGATGCACCTTATCCAAACCAGTTCCAAACCGATGCACATGATCTCGTCCTTGCTCCCCCTCAATCAACTTTTCCTCAGCAAGCTAATCGTTTTGAGAATTGGCCGAGCGCCCGGGAGAAGGGTTCTGATTTCTTATTGGAGGAGGAGATTCGTATGAGAAGTCATGAAATACTCGAGAACGAAGAGATGCAGGACTTGCTCCGGATTTTCAGCTTGGGCAGCCAGACCCCTGCTAATGTGCCGGAAGATGGGTATGGCTTCCCTTCTTATGCGCCATTGCCTTCTCCTGGATTGACCTTGAACGAGGATCAAACCCGTTCGGGTAAGGCTGTTGTGGGTTGGCTCAAGATTAAAGCTGCAATGAGATGGGGCATATTCATTAGGAAGAAAGCAGCTGAAAGGAGAGCGCAGCTCGTGGAATTGGAAGATTAGAAGTTTGATGCGCTCCTAGTAGCCTTTGATGCCTCTTGAACTACAAAACTAATTGCTTGTCTCGAAATTCAAAATATAGTTAAATAGAAGAATCAAATGCCACAAGTCGTTGTCAGCTTATCATGGTGGGTGTCAGATGTAGGGTTTATAACAATCCGCTTCCTCTGGCCCATTTCGGGTGGCCCCTTCGGTGGCCGCCCGTCATCTTGCGCGCGCGTGTATTGGTGGGCGTATTAGCATAATAAAAAAATATTTAAGTTATAAAAAGGTGGCGCATCAATGACGCGCGTGGCGGGCGTGATTGGTGGCGCGCCAGAAAAGCCGCCACCCGAAATGGTAGGACGATTTGTAGCGGGTTTATAATTGAACGCGCGACTGTTTCAATTTGTGATGATTTTTTATATATATTCAAGAACGAGATTCAACCGGAAAAAAATTAATCAAAATCTTGCACCAATCTGACATTCTAATCACTTGTTAAGAAATTATCAATTAGATAATTAATTCACCTAATAATTTGATATTGATATATAGAAGCAGCAGTCAATCATGAACAACAAGAATAACCTTAAAATTGCCATTTGATGCAAATTGTGGTCGTAAATAAAAGTTGAAGCTGCAAAAGCACAACTTTCGCAAAGTTTAGGCTATTCAAGTTTACTTATTAAAAGAATTTAGGTTGCAGAAAGTACAAATAAGTTAGTTCGGGTGAGCAAGTGTTGGGTTATACTTCATCTGTCCCATTATTTATGTCTCATTTGCTATATTTTTTTGTCCGATTATTTATGTTTCATTCCAAAAGACAATATAAATGAGTGGTCTACAATCATCCGATCCTACTACTTTATACATTTCAACCACTATTTTATAATTTTCCACCACCGTCTTAACATTAAATATTGGGATAGAGGAAGTAATATATATACCCTTTTGACCTTTTTTTTTCTAAAAAAAAAAAAGGCTTTACCTCAAGAGTAGTTCTACAATTGACCTTTAAATAAATAGTCTAAGAAAAATATCGTTTTAAAGGGCAATTAATAAAAAAATAGAAAATAAGTGCGTCGGTGGAGGAAGCAGAATGAACTTGATCGAGTTATCTTGATAGTGACCAAAATCGTCCAACTCACCCGGTCAGCCTCGTCTTTAATGTTCTTCTACGACAAATATAATGGCTTTGTCGCATTCACTGATTAAAGAATAGTGCTTGTAACTAAGCAGAAGGAATTTTGTTTTACTCAAATGTTATTAATTTAATTTTAGCTAAACGTTTATATATGTACGAGTCTATTACACTGAATACATATTTTAAGTTTGTTATAAAAAACTTATGAAAAGACAGTTAAAATATCCAATGTAAGTATCCATATATATATAATATTGAATCATCCGTCAATTCAATATGGACCAAAAATTTGAACATAAAAGCTATTAATAATAATTGAAAGCCTACTTATTAGCTAACTATATAAACCAACTACTCAATTACAGTACAATAGTGTGAATTGAACAATACCGTGAATGCATATTGCGCTCGAAGCCACTTGGTTTAGGACACGTCCGCCATCACATAAAAAAAATTATACGGGCTGCATGAAATTAAGTGTTTGCAGCTTGGGATCAACAAGAATCAGATGTCGTTTCAGACAAAATACACCAAAGTTATTAGGAGTTTGACAAAACACAATTTTTTTACATATAATTACAAAATATTGATTCCAATAGAAATAATCCAAACACCTTACATAAGGTTTATATCAATTCCCAATTCCTCAATTCTCTTACCAAACTGCTTATATTATTATCTATGTTATTAAACCCTGCTCAGCCCGGTCGGTTGACCCAGTTCAACCGTGACCCGGTGAAAAATCACTACAAGAAATCTCTTTTTTACCGACGGAATTGCCGACGGAATAAAAACACGGGTCGACTTACCGACAGAATACCGACGGAATGTGAAACGTCTATTTTACCGACGGAATGCCGACGAATATGTTCCGTCGGTGATTTAACGACGGAAAAATCCGTCGTTAAATCATATTTTTATTTTTTATTTTTTTAATTCTTTTTTGCCGACGGAAAATTCCGTCGGCAACCTTTGATTTTAATTTATGAATTATTTAAATTTTAAACATTTGATTACCGACGGAAAAATTCGTCGGTAGTAAGTAAAATTTTACCGACGGATATTTCCGTCGGTAAGCCCTAATTCATATACGGGCAAAATCACTCTGAACCAGCACATTTCGCTGGTTCGGACGCCCCCTGCCGCCCTCCCCCTCACCGTCGCCGCCGTCTCCGCCTCCCCCCTCCGTCGCCGCCGTCTCCGCCTACCCTTAACTGAGGTGAATCTGCATTTCTTGATGTAAAGTTTTAGGAACTCGATTTCTTTCAAGCATAAATTATACGACTTTGCAAGCATAAATTGATGAACTTCCTTCCATTTTTACCTTATCATGCTTAATACTATCATCTCAATGAATTTTGTACACTTAATTTTACTGCCTTATCCATTTTTTTGAAGTCAGTTGTATGTAACATTTATGATAACTCTATTTCAAGTGCTTCGTGGTGAAGCTCTGTATAGACTAGTTGGGGATTGGGTAATCAGTATCTTTCATGCTGCTATTGATTTTAGGATCCCCTTGTATGGAAAATATTATTATGATTTAGTACTATTGTTTGTGGTATGTTGTCTGTAGGAGGGTCATATGTTGTTCCAGAAATCCTTATGTATTAAAACCTCTTGACATGAAGAAAAATGTTAATCTTGCTTAGCTAGAAACGAGCTCCCTGTTTCTTGTTTTTGTTATCAATCCATTTTTCACTTTACTTAATTTAGTTTATTGCTAATTATAAATCTTAATATCAAAGCAAGCAACCTAATCAAGAATTATTAACTAAATATTGTGATTGGACTCCTTTAGCATGTTGCACTATCATATTAAACTTTTAGCACATTAAATATATCACCGAGATAGTAGGGGACGTTACTAACTATTATTATATCGTGACAAAATAAACTTGCAAGGGGACCATAACATTTTTGCCTAACTTAATACCATGCTTCTCTAGTTTAACGATTTGTAACTCAATTCTTTTGATGCTATTGCTTTTACATTCAACTTAGTAACGGATATACAATCAGGATTTGAAATAATGAGTCATTCGTGGATGTATACACGGTGGACAGTAGACGGTTCATTGAATCCTCAATTTGTGAATGACATTGAGGATTTCATTGATTGAGCAAGTAACCAGACAGCTTATACGGATGGGGAAAAAATTAGATGTCCATGTAAAAATTATAAGAATAAGCTATTTTTGTCTACACAAGTTGTAAGAGAGCACGTTTATATGAAGGGATTCGTTAAAAATTATAAAGTTTGGTCATCTCATGGGGAAAAACACGTAACCCTAAATGAACAAGCTACGAGAAATGTGCAAAATGACACGTCGACCTCCTATCAGAGGATGGTAATGGATCATGCGGGCTAAATTATAATGATGCGGATATTGAGGAGGCGCCAAATAATGAAGCAAGCAAGATCTATGAAATGTTGCAGGCAGTCGACACGGAGTTGTGGCCTGGTTGTGAGACCTACTCACAATTGTCTGCAGCAGTTCAGATGATGAACTTGAAGGCTGAGAATCATATGTCGCAAAGGGGCTATGACATGATGAGTCAAATGATCAATGATATGCTTCCCAAGGAAATTTGATTCCTAATAACTTCAGCGAGTCTAAGAGATTGCTTAGTGGTATGGGGTTGCCGGTAGAGAAGATTCACTGTTGTCCAAATTCCTGCATGATCTATTGGCGTGAAGATAATGAACCGGAGAGTTGTAAGTTTTGCGGTACCTCGCGATATTTAGACTACAGTCCGAAATCTAGTAGGAAATGGAAGAAAAAATTAGTGGCCGCTAAGAAAATGTACTACTTTCCTGTATCCCATAGACTCCAGCGGATGTATGCATCTAATGCAACTGCTTCTCATATGCGTTGGCATGCTTCACCAGTGGACGATGGAGTGATGCGTCATCTTGCAGACTCTCCCGCATGGAAGCACTTGGACTCGACGTTTCCTGATTTTGCCTCGGAGATTCGAAATGTTAGATTAGGTCTTTCTACAGACGGTTTTCAAACATTTACTCAATTTGGGAAACAATACTCTTTGTGGCCAGTTATTCTAACTCCTTACAATCTGCCGCCTAGCATGTGCATGAAAGATCAATTCATGTTTCACACGGTGTTGGTGCCTGGACCTCGAAATCCCAAAGATAACTTGGATATCTTTCTATAGCCGTTGATAGCCGAATTATTGGAGCTGTGGGAAGATGGCGTGTCTGCGTATGATGTTTTCAAGAAGCAAAATTTCAATATGCGAGTTGCTTTGCTATGGATCATTAGTGACTTTCCGGCCTACTCAATAACCCGACTGGGTTCACTTAGAAGCTGACTCCTCCTGAAAATTAAGGAGCAGTATTTTGAGGAATTTAAGGTTAGTTTTTCTTTCAAGTTTACAATCTTATAATTTAACATTTACTTGTATATATCTAACATGTATAAACATGTAAATTGCAGAAGCACTTCCGTTAGCCTTGCAGAAGCATTTACTTGGGATTAATCCGGGCCGGGCCAATCAAAAATCGGTTTTTGCATTTGACCCCGTACGACCCGGAAGAACCGGTCGGTTGACTCGGTAACCAGTACCCGGTTAATTCTGTTGACTCGGTCATTAATTAAAAAAAAAATTAAATTCTAAATATCTAATGAAATATCCTTTCTCATTTTTTCATTTCTCCTCTCGTCCAAATTTGAAATCCCCTTTCTCATTTTTCGTTTCTCCTCCCGTCCACTCGTCCACTCGTCCTCTATTCCTCTCTTCCACCCAAATCGCCAAATCCCGTCAACTTGGGTGGCCGTGGCTCCGCCGTTCGTCTCCACTGGGTTAATTTTTTATTTCAAATTATGTTAATATTAGCTTTTCTATATTTTTAAATTATTTAAATTATTTATAAGTATTATTAAAAGATATTTAATAGTATTTATTATGTTACACCAGGTTGACCCACCGGTTCGACCGATTCGACCGGTTGAACCACTAAAATTAATTTTTTTGGGTCAATGACCGGGCCGGGTTTAATAACATAGATTATTATTACTGATAATTCTAGTATCTAATTAATCTATGGCCAGCTTAATTTATGCCATGGAAACAAATAGATTTCAAATACATTAATGACACTATAAAATGATCTATGTTTAGAGACAAATCATCAATAATAATTAAAAGAGGTGCAGACACAAATCATCAACACTAATGATTTCTAGGGACAAATCATGAAATGGTAATTAAAAGAGGTTTACATTAATCAGTGTATAAACCGTATCGAAATAATTAATTTTGGTTGGGACCGGATCCGCTCCCATTTTCCCTAAATATAAAAAACAAAGGAAAATATGATATATAGCTGTCGGTGAAATGCTAAAAATCCAACACATGGATAAATAGTGATTTTATGATGGGAAAAAGGAAATGGTCGTGGTTTTTTCTGAAGCAAAAAGGAAGACACATGTAGTGAAAAAGACGTATAATAATGAAGAGCTATTCCTCATAAATGCACCCCATTTCCATTTCTCTAACTACCACCATCATGTCTTTCAAGAAACTCCTCCTCATGTCTCTCAGAAACTCCCAATTCTCTCGTTCCCACAAACTCCTCCCCTACTTCGCATTACTCATCTTCTGCATCTTCATCTTCAAGGTCCGACAATTTCTTCATCACTAATTAATGTGTATCTCTACTATCACTTATCCTTTATTTGGATTTTGTTGCAGGTGGACGTCATGATATCTCAAACAGCCACAGCAGCTCAACGAAGTAATGTACATAGCTCAAGGTATTCACCAATTTTTTTTAATTTTTTTTAATGTATATACATAATACATATTGTTGTTTGAACTACATATAGAAGTCTAATTAACAAGGTTAAGTGGTAATTATATTAACATGTATCCTTACTGAACTTGTATTTGGCACTGAAATTATGAAGCTTTTTTCTGAATGTTGTTTTAGTTTTATTGCCAACTCTCTTTCTTGTTCTTGATTTGCTCGCCCCCTCTGAAACCCGTAACGTGTTGGATCTGAATGTTTTTTTGTTTACATATATAATATATATATAGCTTGATTTGTTTTCTTGTGCTGACAAAAACTGTCCCAAAATGGATCAGAGTGGTTGAACAAAAGTGAATCAAATCTTAAGAAAAAGTAATTAATGTACCACATTACCATTAGTTACACTCTTATAACGTTTCGAGATACTGAAAACACAACTAGAAATTCGGAGGGATAAAAGATGAAATTGTAGGGAAAACAAGTGGATAGAAGAGAAGTGAATAAAGGGAGGAAATGAAAAGTTAATAGTGATTGATCTTATATTCTTATCTATGGAAAATTCTACCCTAGACCGGATCTACAACTTAAGTTGTAGACCTTGTGGTGTAAAATAATGACACCTTACTTATTTTTCAAAACAAGAAACACTTATAAAATTCGAAATATGACGTGACATTGCTCCACACCACAAGGTCTACAAGACCAGGTTTAGGGTAGAAATTTCCCTTTATCTAGTTAGCGTTGATCGATGAAGGCCACAAGTGTACCGCAATGCAAATAGTGGGGAATGCATGGACCACACCATAAATTATGCCATAACTAACTGGAAATCTGACTGGTAATCAAATTGAATGCACATATCTAACCATTTGGTTTGGTGTAACAGCCCAACATTTGTGATCGGAAACGGTACATTCCACCGACACTTCATCGAGTCGTGGGGCGGGGGCCGCGCTCGGATGCTGGAGGAAGGCGAGATGCTGATGCTCAGGCTCGATAAGGATTCCGGCTCCGGCTTCGAGTCCAAGAAAGTATTCTTGTTTGGCCGGATTGATATGCAGATCAAGCTGGTTCCTGGGAACTCTGCCGGAACTGTCACAACTTATTATGTAAGATTTCTCCTTCACTAATAATTAATTAATTGATTCCATTCTGGATTTGCATTCATATTATACCAAATCTTATAATTATCCCATGTAAAATAATTAATCATTTTATATTTTATAAATAGACTAACTAGATACAAATCAAATCATACAGGTGTACAAATTTGGTGATTAGGTGTGTATAAGTAATTTTAATCCTTTTTTACAATAAGAGGGTGGTTAGTAATCGATCTGGTGTGAGTACTGTATAGTTATCATCGGAAGGCGACCACCACGACGAAATTGATTTCGAGTTTTTGGGAAATTCAAGTGGCGATCCGTACACCCTTCACACGAACGTTTTCAGCCAAGGCAAAGGCGATAGGGAGCAGCAATTCTTCCTTTGGTTTGACCCAACCCAAGATTTCCACACCTACTCCATTCTATGGAATCCCAAATGCATCATGTAAGTCTTTTTTGCTCCCAACTCATTATTTGTTTAAAAAGAAACAATATTCATTTTTAATTATATCCAGACTCTACATCGACGGCGTCCCAATTAGAGAATTCAAGAATGCGGAGCATCTGGGCGTTCCATACCCTAAAGACCAGCCGATGAGGATACATCTGGGGTTGTGGAACGCTGACGATTGGGCGACGGGGGGCGGCCGGATTAAAACCGACTGGTCCTCAGCCCCCTTCACGGCTTCTTATCGAAATTATACTGCGGATGGCTGTGTTTGGTCTTTCGGAGCCAGGAGATCGTCCTGCACTTCCCGCGATTTTTCGACCAAAGATGTGTTGACGATGGAGCTGGATGAGAGGAGTAGGGAGAGGATGAAGAAGCTGCACAAGGAGTATATGGTTTATGATTATTGCAAGGATAAGCTTAGGTTCCCTAATGGCTTTGCACCTGAATGCTCCATTAATTAGAATTTTTATTTTCAAAATTTGTGTGTAATTTGTAATACGAATATTAAATCTCCCCGGAAAAGAAAAGGGACGATAGGATAAATGAGTGTAGATTTTTCTCATTTTCAGTGCACAGTCCAAGTGCAGCTTTAATTTAAAGAGTGGGGACATATATAATTAGTCCACACAGCCAATAGAGGTTGTTAGATTGTCTAATGATTCTATCTTCCCCAAAAGAAAATAATTGAAGCATGCATATAATAATGTCGTGTTTGTCCCTACTAAAACCATGTGGAATGTTGGCCCTTTTCACTATGCATCTTATCATGATCACAACAATTTGACTGAGGTTCCATATGATATCCACCTCCATCCTCAGTATTTAATTATGACAAGTTTTTTGAAAATTATTATACTAGATGTAGTATGTACAGTTCATGAATATATGCAAACAAGTCATCATTATATATCATTAGTACATCATATTGCCACCGCCGACACAGGTTTACTGTATATCATTAGTCCATGTGTATTGGGCGCTGAATGTAGTACATATGAATGAGGGCTAATTCAAATTGAAATTAAAAAAAAAAAAAAATCCTAGCATTCAATTTTGAATTTTAATGATATACAGTCTTATTATCTTTATTGATGGAACTTCAGATTCAAATTAACTTTGCGAATACATCATACAGCTTTAATTTGAACTCATGCCAAGTACGATTTTTATTCAAATATACGCAATAAAATTTATATATGAAGGGACAACTCTCTGGTGAGGGTTTGTACTAAAGGGTTCGAGTGTTTCGTTTCCCTTTTCAATATAAAATTCGAGAGTATTTGCCACAAACAAAAGTGATTATTATAAACATTAGAAGAAAAAAATCTGAAGCGTCGCTTTGGCCGAGTGGTTAAGGCGTGTGCCTGCTAAGTACATGGGGTTTCCCCGCGAGAGTTCGAATCTATCAGGTGACGGTTATTTTTGTTTTTAAGTATCACAACATTAAATGAAGTAATACATGAAATGAGTGCGGTGTAATCCAAAAATCTGGATTTCGTAAAACTACAAAGATAAAAATGCTGACCCAAATATGCATGGAACGTAGGACCAGATAAAAATGCTGACCCAAATATGCATGGAACATAGGAACGGAACTTCCAACAACTTTTTGCAGGCCGAGAAAGAGAAAGGTTAGAGATTAAGTAGGCCAAGAATCACCATCTTCATCAAGGAAGAAGAAGACAATCTAGGCAAGATTCAGAAATCGAATTGGGGTGGACTTAACTCTAAAACATGGGCACATTAAATTTGTTGGTCCGGAGACGAGTGTCAGGTGTAGTGGGGGAGGGGGCGGGGGTGAATACACTTGAGTACAAGTTATTTTTCTCAAACGCGAAGGACAGCTAAGTTGTAGGTTGCAACTAATGAACAGTGTCAAATAGTAACCTTCTGATCGCGGGTCAGAGTGACTCAACTACTGAGTTTCTCCTACAGACTTTTGTCAGTATTTGATTCTCAGTCGGAGAGTTAGTGCGGATAAGTGTGTAGGGCCCGATAGACTTCGTCTCGATTTGAAAACGTATTTTTCGCAAACCAAATAATTTTGGCTAGTGCACTTTCAAATACGTTTTATGCAAAGTATGAGTTTGTAAGATAGTTTGAAAACAATGCAATAAAACAGTAAATGACACAAGCGATTTTTAACGTGGTTCGGATACGCAAGATCCTACGTCCACGGTCCTGCTGAACATGAGGTCTTGTTGATTAATCTGAGCAAGCCTCAACAAGGTATCTGTGCACTGGACAGACCCTTCTAAGTTATACTCATTAGCGACTTTACAATCCAAACCGAAGTTTGAAGGGGAGGGGATATTCTCCAGCTATGAAGGAGTTCTTACAATAAGAACAGTCACGAAATGTGAACTCCTTCGAAAGTTCTAAGCTATGGATATAACAATGGAGCTTAGATAGAGAAGAGAGATCTAAAGAAAGAAACTCTAGAGAGAAGAACTAGAAATATTCTAATGAGCAAGTTCTTCGCTGGATCTTCGTGAAAGCGCTAGAGTGTTTCGAAAGCTTGAGCGTATAATCCCTTTGATATCCCGAGCGTGGAGCTCGGAAAGGCTTCTCTATTTTATAGTTGTGACCCAGGCATTTGTCCGTTGGAGGGGACGATGCCACGTGTCACAAACGTCCAAGGAAAACGGCCATATGTTCGAAATGTTGTCACAGAGTAGTTGGTCACTGTGCATGAGAGCAGCTTTAGTTGGTCAGAGCAGGTAGAGCTTAGACTGGTTCTCATTGGTCGAGGTTTGTGGTAGGTGAGACTTGTCAGACATCAGTTGTAACGCCCCAATTTTCATAACTTAACTAGGGACGCTACTTCATACTTAACATGCATATTTCAACTCTTTCAAAACATTTTCATTCAATAGAATCATTGAAAAACTCAATTTATTTTCATACTCAGCGGAAGTCTTAAAATAAAAACAAGTGCAACAATTAGATTTCGAAAATTATATGCACAGTTCATGATAAAACTAGTTTTGATGCATTAATAAGTTTCATAAATCCTTCTTCGTATGACCATCACCACCAACACCTCTACGCATCGGCCGAGCCATTTCCTGAAAAATGTTAAAATAATAGGGATGAGTACGACTACTTAGTGGGAGATGTACACATTTATCAGAATTATAAATCACACCGATAAGACATGAAAAATTAGATCATGCAAAGGATACTCGGCCACACAGACCACATGAACTTGTAATTGGCCACACAGAACACATGAACTTTTCAAACAGTCCGATTTCGACTGACGGCCGGATTTTGATCGATTTTCATAGAGGATCCGATTTCGATCCTAGGGCCCAATTTCGACCCTTCCTTTCATTTCAGGATCCGATTTCGATCCTAGGGCCCGATTTCGACCCTTCCTTTCATGCCTGTCATAATCACATGAAATATCGAGCACAATATATAATAAAGATAAACGGTAACATTCCCCACCTTAACCTTGACTTGATGAAAAATTATGGATAACAATGTTTAAGTCCTGCGCGCCGATCCTATACATGGAAATTTATCTTAATGACTCGTACATGGAGTGTCATGCATGCATCAACAATTCAAATAATTCATAATTACACATAGATCATAATAATCAAACAACTTATACTATACATAATCTATTTATTAACATGAAATTTTAACTTTTTCCCATGGTAATAAACTTAAGTATATTAAATGTGAAAACTTTTGTTTTTCAATCTACATGCATGTTGACAAAAAAACTGGCACATCAAGAAACAAATTAATAAATAAATAGTAAATGTATCCTAAAAATTCTATATTTTTAACATGAATGACCTAACATGTATTATATCCCATTAAAATTAAACCTGGTGGAAAAAAATGCAAATAAAACATGAAAAACAATTTTCCTTTCAAGATCATGAACATGCTGTCAGAAACTAGCAGGTTACGAAGAACAATTTTAAAAAAATATTTATCATTCTTGTAAAATTCTACAAACATAATGTAGTATACTAGACATACCTAGGAAGACGATCCTAAATTTTTACGATGATAGGACGACGGGAAGATGAGTAAATAATTCTTTAAACAGTTCGCAGATATGCTGACAGATTTTCGAAAATTTTATGGGATGCTATATTATGAGCGACTAAGGGGTATTTATAGGCCTAGAAATCATTATCTAAATATCCCTAATCCTATAAGGTATCAAATATATTTTACCCATAATTATTTTCGTCCATATATATTTTATATAGAATTTATTCTATCACTTACCATATAAGAGATTCAATCTTAGATAAATTAGGATATGGATAACCACAACTAGATTTTATCCTAAAATATTTATATCACACATAAAATAAATATTTTAATCATAAAATATAATATAAAATTATTTCCTAATAACTTAATACAATAATAAATATTATATCCTTTTATGAATCCTAGTTGGTTTAGGAATATTATTCTTGCCTAATAATTCTAACATGATTTCTAAATAAATAAATAAACAATATAATCATAATATGATATAAACAAACACATTCAAAGTTCAAAATAAATTTACATAACAAAAATAATTTAACAAAAAATAACATAAATGCTTCAATTTTCATTTAATTTCTAAGGCGCGACTTACAGAACTAAAACACTTGATAACATGCATGAATAGATATGCAATGCATTTTAGATTAAAAATTTCGGGGCGTTTCATCAGTCCTCATCTGAGTTGACTCTCATTCATCCTCGTATGATCTTCTGCTGACTTTCGAATGATGTTAAAACTCGGGTCGTTTCCTGTCGAATACAGTAGATCTGATACGATCTCTGTCTTCTTCGTTTGAGTCTGCTGATAAAGGATCTTCTACTGAGCGAAGTCAGCTAATGACTCTGAAGGTACTGAGCTTTGATTCTGTGTTCTTCTACTGATGTGGGTCAGCTGATGACCTGAGAACACAAGCTCTTACACTGATGACGTGGGGTTCTGGAAAGTAACTCCTACTGACGATCAGACCAACATTTACCCCTTACAGGACTTAGACAAAAACGATAATGAAAATACAATCAGTCTAGCCTATTACATCATCTAGTCCTATCGACACTACAATAAGGGTACAAGATGGGTTTTGGGATCTTCAATTCCATAGTATCAAATCACTATGATTTCCCCCATTACCGATAAAAAGATAAGTCATATTACAAGAACTACTGATAAAATAATACTAAGTACCCTCTAAGTGGTTATAAGATTCTACCACTGACTCATAACCCAACAATTTCCCCCTAATTGATGATGCCAAAACCACTATAAACTTCTACAAGCACTACAAGTACAAAATTACTGACCCAAGGAGACTTCCGTAAGAATTGAGCAATAAAAACAAGGTAATCAACAGCTGAAAGATAAGCATATCAGAGAAATAGGTTATGTGTGTGTGTGTCAGATCACTTCAGTGATCAGTTGTGATAAAGTAAACAAACACAGCCGTAAGACAATGAGTAGTTGTCTGGCCAGAAGCAATGTACTGATATATATATATATATATGAGAAATGAGTACAAGCAGCCCTAGCTCCTACACAAAGAGAAGATATCTACTGCTATCGCCTGAACTTCTTGATTTTGTCCTTGAATTCAGCAGACTTGGCAGCAGGAGGATCCAACCCATAAGATCTGTAGATTCTGGCTCGGAGGGTCTGGATGTCCTCGAGATCATCAGGCTGCAGAGGATCTAGATCATTGTGATGTGCAGCAGCTTCGACCTCATCTTCAATTTCCTTCGTACACCGAACTCCTTGAGAGGTCATGGGCGGAGTCAGCTGTCTATAGGCAGGGGCAACGAGTGGCAGCTTTTCCTTGGAAAGAATTTACTTGATCTGTGCTCTGAGGTTGGCGTCGTACTGATATATGAATTCGTCAAAGAGATCAGCAGCCGGCACCTCATCAGGATAGCACTGCCATTCGTAGTATGCCTTGATGAATCCGATCTTCAACTCCTCCCACTCCTCATTCAGGTTCCAAGGCATCCACTTGTCAACACGGCGGTGCGGAGTCTTCTTCAAATAAGCTTTCTGTGCACCTCGCCGGAAGAACTTGGAAGTCCTAGGCACCTGGTTGTTCCTATCGAGGATTGGTTCCTTGGCGATTTTGTTAGTCAGCTCGATAATTTTTGCCAAGTCATCCAACCTCTTCTTCTCCCTAAGGGCGACAGCTCTTCTATCTCCTTTCCGGAGATTTAGCCCTTGCTGCGTCGCCTCCCAGGTAGCCTTGTCCTCTACCTCCTGATCAGGTGTAAGAGTAGGAATTTTCTTCATCCTCTGAGCAAGTGGCAGGTTGTTAGTGTCCGAGTCAACCGGCTCATCAACAGATTGCTGAGCCTTCTTCTTCTGCTCATCCAAGATTTTCTTGGTTGTACTCTTGGACATCCTGACTTTAGGCTGTCTCTTCTTCTTGGCTTTCTGAGCCTCTTCTTCCAACCTTATCTCATAGTCCAGCTCGTCCTGGAGGAGCTGAGCCACTCGCTTATCATGTTCCTCCTGCTCCGCTCGAGTTTTGAATTTGGGCGTCGGGGAAGGAGGTGGAGTAGACTCTGTTGCTTTCTCCTTCCTGGACCTTTGCGGTGGCAGGGGCTCGTCCTCCTGGTCCACAAACTGTGCAACCTCCTTAATATGTTGTGCCTGAGCCGAGGATCCTTCTCCTGATCCTCCGACTGGCTCGGGCAGCTGAGTTCTTTGGACTTGAGGGATTTGGACTACAGGAGGGGGAACTAAGCTGGTTCCAGCCTGAGCAACTGAACCTTCCCCCTTGATGACTTCCCTCGCTTCAGACTCCCCACCCACCTGAGCTGTCCCAGCCCTTTCTTCCCCCTTTTTGGCATCATTAGTAGCCGGGATCAGAAGGACACGGATTGCTGCTACTTCCTTCTCAAGTTTGAAGACAACAACTTTAATAGAGTCGGTGGTGGTGTTGAAGTTGTCGACGGCATTGGAGTAATGCTCCCAGTCAGCCTCTTGATCCTTGCGGATTTGGCGAATTTGGGCTGCTGTTTCTTGCCTTTGCTTCAGGAGCGATGCGTCGTGGGAGGCAGTCATCTCTGGCTGGATGAGCTTTAAGGCGGCCGCCTAATTCTCCAAAGCCTTCTGTACGCTGGAGGTGGCCATCTTATTTCACTCATCCATGGTCTTCTGGACTATGGCTAGGCTCTTTGATAGCTGCTCGAAAAAAGATTTCTGCTGAGCTTCGAGCAAACTGCCGACTACGAGCGCCCAAGTACCGCTTACCGAGCGGCGCCGCAGCTTTGGATGATTTCCTGAATATTAGGAGTAGGAGTGTCCGAGACCTTCTTGACTGCGCTTGCCAGTCTGTCAACAGTCTCCGTCTGAGACTTTGTATATTGCGTCCACTTCAGGTGGATGTCCTTAGCTAGGAGACGGTTTTTATCTCCTTGCTACCTTATCGCGCGGTTGACAGACTTTGAGGACACGAAACCTATAGGTTTGGCCTGATAGGATGAGGTTCCGAGCCTCTGCTCTGAGGCTGCGAACTGTTGCTTCCGATTGGGCTTCGAAGCAACTGGGGCGTCACTTGATGTAGGAGGTGGAGGTGGTGACTCGCCCTTCTTACTGGGAGATTTACCCTCAGCTGATTCTCCTTGATCTACGTCCTTGGGTGGTGCCTGATCCTTATCATTGTTGTCATCATCGCCATGATGGGAAGGCGATGATAGGCTTCTGGCTGTCTGCTGGGAGGACCTCAGCTCCAGTAGATAAAGCATGGCTGAGCACAGGTCCTCAAACGATGCAATGTCAGCGGGTTCCCCAAACCCTATAGCTGACTGCAGATGTTGCTCCTTTGCCAGAAGGGACAATGCAGAATGCTACTGAATCAGCTCTACAAGAATATCCCAGTTCAGGAATCTCAGCAGCATCTGAGTCCTGGCCCTTATCGGGATGTCGACCAGATCCTGATGAGACGAGATCTCAGGAATCTATGCAGCGACTTCTCCTATGGCGCGGAGATGAGTTATCTGCATCGTCGACCATTCGGATGAGACTTCACCAGCCGCTTCCTCAACTGCCTCCGGCTGAGTCTCTTCTGAGCTGACCCGCTGTACCTTATCCTTGAGGGTGGCACCCTCTATCCTGGTATCAGCGTCCAGTATGTCCTCCTCCTGAGGTGGTGGAGGGGAAGCAAGCTTTGCGGGGGTCTCAGAAGCTCCAGCCTTGGAGAGCTTCTTCCGCTTCGGCTGGTTGGCCCGTAGAGGCAGATCAGTAGATGACCTTTTAAGCTCAGTGGCTCCACGTCCGACTGACTTCTTAGCCGCTGCTCTCGTCTTGAACTTGATGAGCTTTTTGTCGAAGTATTTCGAATCAGCAAAGGACGCGTGATTCGTGACTGAATCTTCGATCAGTATGGACACCTT
Source organism: Lavandula angustifolia (assembly GCA_028984105.1). Taxonomy (NCBI): domain Eukaryota; kingdom Viridiplantae; phylum Streptophyta; class Magnoliopsida; order Lamiales; family Lamiaceae; genus Lavandula; species Lavandula angustifolia. The sequence goes on along the minus strand of CM054814.1, from coordinate 21,958,652 downwards.
GGTCCCATACAGTAGCTTGCCCACACTAATTAGTCTCCTCTCTCAAGACTTAGTGGGTGCAAACTTGTGCGCCTGAGCCTTCAGCTCGACCACAAAGAACTCCGTCCAGTTCACATGGACTCCGTCAATTATCGCCATCATCAGTTGGAGTCTAGGCTTGGACAGCTGGTCGAAGGAACCTGCGGCGCTCGTCAGGATGTGTATAACAATGTACGCGAGCCCTCTGTACTCCGGCAGGAATTGGTTCTTCGACAGCGCGGACTTAAAGGAGATGTCGTCTCTTCCACAGAAGCGGTGGACATAAGCGTTCAGTTCCTTCTCCTTGTAGCCCACGGGAGAAATCCCGTAACTCAGAAGATCGAAGGAGGATTTCAGCGCTGCCCTGATATTGATGTCGGCATGGCTAGATTCCTACTTCTGAGGGGCCACTTCCCTCATATAAGCAATCTTCGATACTTCTCCATCGGTATCTTCCACAGAACGCCAGTTATCATAAAGCTCGGCCACCTGGCAAGGAAGATAGGATCGAGGTTGCTTCGTCACTAGAAGCGTCAGGCCTGACTCCTTTATAGCCGAGAAGATGGGCTCAAGATACGGGAGCTCTGCCTGGTGGAGAACCATCGTCGGTTCGAAGAGAACCCTTGATTGGATGATCTCCTCAATGTTGTGTGGGGTCTGAACGATCGCCATAGATATCTGCAAGAAACTCGTTAGCACTTGAAAATAGAGTAAGTTTGTTCAAGGATTGCAGATAGTTGAGAATATTTACCGTAAACATATAGCTTGAGTTGAAAAGAGTAAGCAGTTTGAGAGAGAATCGAGAGTAAAACTGAATGCTCAGAAAGCTCTAATGTGCGAAAATGGCATAAAAGATAGGATTAGAGAGAAAAGAGAAGATTTTATAAGATTTGAATATCAAGATTTTTCAATCGAACGGTTGGTATAAAATCTCGCTTTTTAATGACGGATGTGATCTGATGTTATAAAAGGAATGATTACATTAGCCACCTCTAACCTAGACAAACGTAAGATATGCGCAGATAAAGTAAGGTGAGAAGACATGCATTAAATGTCTTGGAGGCAGCATTAAAGGCTAAGCATTTTAAATGAGAACGGTTTCTACTGAGTTAAACCTTAAAAATTAATGGCGGGAAATAAATGCACATCATGCTACTGAATGCAAACGACTGATTTAATAAATGCGAGCATGCTTCTGAGAATATTAAGTATTTAAACTACGCAAACCTCTTCAGCTGAACTTTTACGATCAGCTGGTTACCGTAATGACTCAGGAGGATCTTTGTGGTACCGATGACCATGTTCCCCCTTGCTGTGTACTGTATGATTCACCCGTCTGAATCACAGTACTGAGTCCGACTTCTAACCTGTCGTCTGACTTCTCTTACTGACTCGAGTCAGTAGGATCCAGTAGACCTAGCTCAACTGATAACTCTCTGAATCTGTTCTCAGCTAGTGGTTTGGTCAGTATGTCTGCCCTTTGCTTGTCAGTATGGATCTTCTCCATCCTGATATCCTTCTTTTCGACATGGTCTCTAATGAAGTGGTGTCGAATGTCCACGTGCTTGCATCTTGAGTAATTCCGTAATCTCTCAATTGTTGTCGAATCCAAAGGATCTGGGCACAACAACTTCCAGCAGCCATATACTCAGTTTCAGTAGTGGACGTCGCCACTGAATGCTGTTTCTTTGAGAACCATGATATCAGCTTGCTGCCTAGGAACTGACATGTTCCGGAAGTTGACTTTCGATCTATCCTTCATCATGCATAATCAGCATCAGAATAAACCGTTAGTATCATATTATCATCAGCAGGATACCATAACCCTGCGTCAGGTGTTCCCTTCAGGTATCGTATAATCTTCTTTGCTGAGTCCAGATGACTTCGCTTGGGATTCGCCTGAAATTTTGCACATACACCTACATCATAAGTTATGTCAGGTCGGCTTGTTGTTAAATATAGTAAAGAACCAATAATAGCTAGGGGTGTGCAAAAAAATCGCAAACCGCCACCCGCCCGCTTAAACCGCCCGTTCCAACCCGTGCCCGTCGGTTGTGATTTTTTAAAATGAACCGCGGTTTGAAATTTAAACAAACCGCCACTTGGCGGGTGGGTGGCGGTTACGAGTTGAGGGCACCTGACCCGCCCGCCTCCTATTTATCTTAATTTTTTATGCTAAAATATAATATTTAAATACAAAAATAATAAACATATAGTCTAGTGTATGTGTCTTTTAGAATTGAGAGAAATTGGTTCATTCTTGTTATCCTTCTTCCTCTTCCATTTTAAGTTCTAACTTTTTAAAATTCATTCATGGCCTTCAATTTAAGTCCATTTCCTATTCTTTTTCAAAGTTTCTTTTCTTTCTATGTTCGATAGGATGCAAAATACAATTTCCAGATTACTTGAAAGACTTTTATTTTCAAGTTGTAGGATTTTAATTATGTTCATCAAAATTTGCTAAAGTGATATCATATTTATAATTTATTATTATTTCATTTTCCGTATTGAACACCTCTTATTGATATGGAATGATTAATTTTATCGACATAATTTAGAGAAGTAACAATCCGTCAAACCGCCCGCAACCGCCTGTCTACCCGCTTACCCGACCTGCTACGGTTTTGGAAAAAAACTAAACCGTCATGGTTTGTAATTCTCCTAACCCGCCTATATATAGGTGGGTCATTTTTTACGTCTAAACCCGCCCGAACCCGCCCGCGCACACCCCTAATAATAGCTCTATAATCAGTAGATCGATATTAAAATTTGTGTTCATGGGGATGTTGACTGGCTTGCTTGAGTCGCAACCAAATATTTTCAGGAGGTCTCGAGTGTATTTTGCCTGGTTGATGAATATTCCTTCAGTTGATTGCTTCACTTGAAATCCAAGGAAATAATTCATCTCTCCCATCATGGACATCTCGAACTTCTTCTTCATCATTTTCTCGAATTGTTGACATATAGTTACGTTCCTGCAACCAAAAATGATGTCGTCCACGTAGATCTGCACCAGTAGAATGTCATCGTCTGACTTGATGTTGAACAGGGTGCGATCTATTGTCCACTTCTGAAAACCTTTCTGAAGCAGAAAGTCTGATAGGGTATCATACCAAGCCCTGGGTGCTTGTTTTAACCCATACAGAGCTTTCCGAAGTCTGTACACCTGATGTCCCTACTGAAAGCCGGGCGGTTGTTCCATGTAGACTTCTTCCATCAGTACGCCATTCAGAAACGCTGACTTTACATCTATTTGATATACTTTAAATCTTTGATGCGTTGCATAGGCTAGGAACAGTCGAATAGCTTCCAATCTGGCAACTGGGGCAAATGTTTCATCAAAGTCTATTCCTTCTGCTTGACAGTATCCGTTGGCAATAAGTTGAGCCTTGTTTCTGACTATGACGTTGTTTTCATCTCGCTTGTTTTTGAAGACCCACTTAGTACCGATCACGTGCTGATGTCTAGGTCTGTTAACAAGCTCCCAAACTTCGTTGCGGACAAATTAGTTCAGCTCTTCTTGCATGGCAATGATCCAATCAGCATCGTTGAGAGCCTCCTCTATCGTCTGAGGTTCTTCAGTAGACAAGAAGCAGGAGTAGAGAGAACTTTCTCCTTGGCTTAGTCTGGATCTTGTCCTTACTACTGTTGATGGATCTCATATGATAAGATCAGAAGAGTGAGCGTCAAGCCACGAACATCTGAGTTTGGCTTCTTCTTCTGAAATTACTTATGTACGATCAACAGGAGTGTTAGGCATTTCAGTAGTGCTATTCTGTGACTGAAGCAATTCAGTTAGAATGATAGGATCTACTGAGTTTCCAGGTTCAGGGGCATTTAGCTCAGGAACATTAGTCGTTCCCCCTGAGTTTATATTCTCAGTAGAGGTCTCAGTTACCACTGGGGCTTCCTTATCGACCGTTGTTACCTGATGTTGATTCTGTTCGGTAGAATCAACCAGGTCAGCTACAGTGCCTGCGGGATGGGTCTGGATTTCCTCATCGTCTGACTCATCATCCCAACAATGCTGGATCTTTTTGGCTTTGTCATTTTGTGTGAGATCCTGTAGCTTGCTGCTGACATCTTCAGGATTTGTCTTCTTTGGTTCCCTGTTCTTAGTAACAAACTCATCAAAGACAACATGAGGGCTTCCCTCCACGCAAAGAGTCCGATAGTTAAAGACCCTCAAAGCTTTACTGACTCGAGAGTATCCTAAGAATACTCCTTGATCAGATTTGCTATCAAAGACCTTCAACTGATCTTTCCCATTATTGTGGATAAAGCAAGGACAACCAAAAATATAGAAATGAGAAATAGAAGGAATTCTCCCTTTCCATAGTTCGTAAGGCGTCTTCATGTGTTGCTGTGTAAGTAGTGAGCGATTCTGAGTGTTACAGGCGGTGTCAGTAGCATTAGCCCAGAACTTTGAGGGTAGTCCAGAGTCTGCTAGGAGCGTTCTTGCTGCTTCTGTAAGTGTTCGGTTCTTTTGTTCAGCAAGTCCGTTCTGCTGAGGGGTACGAGCTGCAGAAGTCTCGTGCTTGATTCCCTCTTTATCGCAGTACTCTTTAACTACTGAGTTGAAAAAATTATGTTCCTCGGTCTGAGCGAATTCTCTGAATCTTGATGTCTTTCTCCACACTGAGTTTCTTCAGCAGTCTTGGCAACGCAATCTTGACATCAGATTTGTTGGCTATGAAGATGACCCACGTATATCTAGAATAATCGTCAACAATGACGAGGGCATACTTCTTGCCTCTTATAGTCACTGGAGAAACTGGCTCAAACAAGTCCATGTGTAGCAGTTGAAGGATTCCATCAGTGGAAGGTGACGGAATAGGTGGATTATTTTTCTTTATCTGCTTTCCCTTCAAGCACGCTTCACAGTTTCTATCTTTGATAAAAGCTTCATTGGGCAGTCCTCTGACTTTAGAGTTCTTGGCTAGCGTGTTCATTGTCTTGAAATTCAGGTGACTGAGTCTCTTGTGCCACAGCCATCCTGTTTTATCACTAGATTTCGTCTGAGCAAGTAAGCAAACCTCAGGTTCTGCGGTATTCCAATTTGCAACGTAGATATTCTTCCTCCGCGAACCTGATAACACTGTTTTCCCTGTAGATTTGTCAACAATATCATAGAAACCAGCGTCAAAGATAACTCTATTCAGATTATCCAGAATTGACTGACAGAAAGGAGACTATGTTGAAGTCCTTCAACATATGTTACTCTTGGAACTGAAGTAGTCCCAATGTTCAGTGTTCCGTATCCCCTTGTATAGCCTTTAGAGTTGTCACCAAACTTAATTCTGGGACCATCTTCTTGTACGTAATTGGTGAGCAGGCTCTTTTGATATGTCATGTGTCTCGAACAGCCGTTGTCCACAATCCAAGGGTCCTGATCCACCTGCAAAACATAAACATTTTTAGGTACCCTTTGGTTCAGTTTAGGTCCTTAAGCGTTAGTTGGTGGTTTCGCGACCCAGATCTGTCTCGGGACCTTAGAAGTCTGAGACTTCTTTTTCTGAACCTTGTCAGTTTTCTTCTCTACTGGACTTGGAGATACTGACTTTCTAGCAGTTTTGGGTTCAGGAGCTTTCTTCTTCTGAGGCTTTGTGCTCTTCCTGACCCTGGGCTCATAATAATACGAACCATACTGTGCTGGATGCATATACAGTGGCTCGTTGTACTGCTCTGCCCACTTGACCTTCTTGGTTCCCCCACAATTTGATCGTGGTGTCCTGGGGCTAGAACCTTTGGTCAGTTGCTTCTTATTGCTCGACTGAGGTGCAATTATCTTCTATTTCTTCTTCGCCTGAGTTGTTGGTTCAGAAATCTGAACTTTCCATCTGATGAACCTATCAGCCAACATTTCTGAGCTTTTAAAAGTGGAAGTGGAAGCTTCATGAGTGTAGCCAAGTCCTTCTTTCATTGCTAGTGGACTTTGAGCTCTAAGTATGCTTTCCAATTTCTCTTTAGCTCCCAGGTACTGTTCAGTCATCAGTCCTCGCCAGACCACATCACTTTTCTGAAGTGATTCATAATCTTTCTCAACTTCTACGAGTTTCTGACTGAGTCGGGCTATTTCAGTATCTTTCTCAGAATTGTCCTTGGTCAGAACTGATAAATAAGTTTCTTGAAGCTGAGACTTAGTCATAAGAGATTCAATCTCTTCCTTGAGTCTCGCAATAAGATTCTCTGAATCAGTAGAGACCTGACAATCAGAAGAAAGTCTCTGATTCTCAGCCTTTACCTGTTCCAATTCCTGAATAGTTCTGCTGAACTATCTGCTTAACTGAATCTGCTCCTCTAGTAGATCATCATATGCTTGTACCACGTCTAGAGGTTCATATGTAACTGAGCATGTGTCATGTGTGCTCTGTGAAGAAGAGGTTATATTAAGTTTCGAGTTTATCTTGGCCTCTTCTCCGGCCATCAGACAATATTCAGTTGTTGATTCAGGATCTGTTTCTCTGACCTCAACGGCGACAAATGCAGCTTCGTCTTTAGAAGAATACATGAATGTATCTTCCTCGATTGAGTCATCGAATATCTCTCCGGCGATATAGGCCTGCCTCCTTCGAGCAAAGTTCTCGCGTCTGGCCTGCCGTTCTGCTCGTTGAGCAGCTGAGAGTTCGGGACAATCGTACTGATAGTGTCCCTCCTTCTTGCAGTTGTAGCACACAGTGGTTTTGCCGCCTTTTCCAGCTGAGCTGTTGGATGGACTAGCAGCAGGTTCTGCGTTCCTGCAATCAGTAGAAGGTTTAGATTCTTCCCCTTTTCGATAATCCTTTTTACCTGAGGGAGCTTTCTGACTCTTTCTTTTTCTCTTTGATATTTGAGAGCCATGAGCGCAAGCTGATCAGTAGCAGGAGTCTCGGAAGACTTAGCATCTGACGCATCTACTGTCTTGCTGAAAGAAATGGGGTTGGCTCTAGATTTGCTGACTGTTGCTTTGTAAGCATGATCTATCTGGGTATCAGCTGGAGCACTGGAACATCGTTGGGTAGGCTGTGCTCTAATTCCTCCATCTTTAATTATGAAAATATAACATCAGGAGTTAGAGCATTAAGATTTGAGCGACGTAAATAAGTAGCAAAAGGAAGCCACTTCAGTCGAGGCAACGCTCTCAAGATCTTGGTGTTCATCTCTTTGTTGGTGAACATCCTCCCCAGCCCGTTGATCACATTGATCTGGTTTGTAATTCTGACGCTAAGCTCGTTAATGGTCTCGTTGGGCTCCATGGCAAATGCGTCGAACTTTTAAAGCTCTAGCTCGAGCTTGTTTTCTTTAATCTGCGGGGTTTCTTAGCTCAGTACAGCCAGGGCGTCCCAAAGTTCCTTTGCCGTCTTACAATCTTGCACCCTCCCGAGGTGTGAATCACTGAGCGTAGTCAGGATTGCATTCCGCGCAACTCGATCGAGGTTGCGCAGCTTTTTCTCTTCAGGCGTGAAGGTTGATTTGTCTTTCGCAACTTTAGCACTAGTCTATGCTCATACACCTCCCACAACGGCATATTGAACGTTGTCGATCATAGGAATGATAGGTCCTGCTTCTAGGACAACAGTCATGATGTCGTGCAGCGATGTAAGGTGCGCCTCCATTCTCACGCGCCTTACCGTATAGTTCTCCATAGAGAACATCGGCACCATCCGTATACCTGACATATCAGACATTATGGGTGAGAGTATAAGGATGTATGAAGAGATGCTTGTGCAGTGAAAAAAATGTTTTCATGATCTGTTTGAGTAGACCAGAGTTTTAGAGCCGATGATCAGGAGAACACCGAGGCTCTGATACAAATTGTTGGTCCGGAGACGAGTGTCATGAGTAGAGGGGGGGGGGGGTGAATACACCTGAGTACAAGTTCTTTTTCTCAAACGCGAAGGACAGCTGAGTTGTAGGTTGTAACTGATGAACAATGCCAAATAGTAACTTTCTGATCACTGGTCAGAGTGACTCAACTACTGAGTTTCTCCTACTGACCTCTGTTAGTATTTGATTCTCAGTCGGAGAGTTAGTGCGGATAAGTGTGTTCATCTCGATTTGAAAATGTGTTTTTCGCAAACCAAATAATTTTGGCTAGTGCACTTTCAAATACGTTTTATGCAAAGTGTGAGTTTGTAAGATAGTTTGAAAACAATGCAATAAAACAGTAAATGACACAAGCGATTTTTAACGTGGTTTGGATACGCAAGATCCTACGTCCACGGTTGTACTGAACAGGAGGTCTTATTGATTAATCTGAGCAACCCTCAACAAGGTATCTGTGCACTCGACGGACCCTTCTAAGTTATAGTCCTTAGCGACTTTACAATCCAAACCGGAGTTTGAAGGGGAGGGGATCTTCTCCAACTATGAAGGAGTTCTTACAAAAAGAACATTCACGAAATATGAACTCCTTCGAAGGTTCTAAGCTATGGATATAACAATGGAGCTTAGATAGAGAAGAGAGATCTAAAGAAAGAAACTCTAGAGAGAAGAACTAGAAATATTCTAATGAGCAAGTTCTTCGCTGGATCTTCGTGAAAGCGCTAGAGTGTTTCGAAAGCTTGAGCGTATAATCCCTTTGATATCCCGTATAGGGAGCTCGTAAAGGCTTCTCTATTATATAGTTGTGACCCAGGCATTTGTTCGTTGGAGGGGACGATGCCACGTGTCACAAACATCAAAGGAAAACGGCCATATGTTCGAAATGTTGTCACTGTGCATGAGTGCAGCTTTAGTTGGTCAGAGCAGGTAGAGCTTTGATTGCTTCTCATTGGTCGAGGTTTGTGGTAGGTGAGACTTGTCAGACATCAGTCCTCATCTGAGTTGACTCTCACTCATCCTCGTATGATCTTCTGCTGATTTTCGAATGATGTTAAAACTTGGGTCATTTTTTGTCGGATACAGTAGATCTGATACGATCTCTGTCTTCTTCGTCTGAGTCTGCTGATAAAGGATCTTCTACTGAGCGAAGTCAGCTAATGACTCTGAAGGTACTGAGCTTTGATTCTGTGTTCTTCTACTGATGTGGGTCAGCTGATGACCTGAGAACACAAGCTCTTACACTGATGACGTGGGGTTCTGGGAAGTAACTTCCTACTGAAGATCAAACCAACATTTACCCCTTACAGGACTTAGATAAAAACGATAATGAAAATACAAACAGTCTAGTCTATTACATCATCTAGTCCTATCGACACTACACTAAGGGTACAAGACGGGTTCTGGGATCTTTAATTCCATAGTATCAAAACACTATGATTTCCCCCATTACCGATAAATAGATAAGTCCTATTACAAGAACTACTGATAAAATAATACTAAGTACCCTCTAAGTGGTTATAAGAATCTACCACTGACTCAAAACCCAACAAGATGTAATTTAAAAATCAAAATATATCAAAATTTTTACATCAATTGTGAGACTTTAGAAGATAAAACTCATCAATAACATGAGTTTAAATCTATATTACAAAATTTAATATATAAATCAAAATATATCAAATTTTTTACATCAATTGTGAGACTTTAGAAGATAAAACTCATCAATAACATGAGTCTAAATCTACATTTTTAGCAAATTCTTTCTCAATATAAAGCATCAATGAATCTTCAACTAGATCGTCTTCCATCTTGCTACAAAGTGTTGTCTTCACATGCTTCAGTGCGGGAATGTTCGTTTAGTTGTGGCAGTGGAAACCGGTAATTTCATACCTAGATGTACCAATCTAGTTAAAAGGCAATGGACCTTTGACCTTTCACTCTTCATAAGTAACTCAACTCAACAAGTAAAGAAACATGAAACTCTTGCTTTAGTATCACATCATGCCCATAATGTTTCAAATCATACCTCAATGCAACAATATCTTGATAGGTGAATTCTTCAGGATATAATTTCATTGCAAGCTTGCAGATATCATCACTATTGAATGTTTTGGAAGAATCTTTAGGATCTAAGGCCACGCTAAGAGAGAACAATTCAATAGATGCATCATTAAATCTTGTGTTCAACTCCATCAATATGTAATTTATTACTTTATTGAACACATCAAAATGATAATTGTTGGGAGATGATTCAGCAGTAGATTGTTTAGAAGATTTGGTTGATCCCAAAACCCTAATTTGATAGGTGAACCATTTCATTATAATAGTAACGCCTTGGTCTCTGGGAGTTTCAGACTCAGTAGACTTTCCTTCAGCATGGTCCATGCTCAGAATTTTGTCTGCTGATCTCTCAGTAGACTATCCGCCTCAATACCATGGAGGGAAGACTCAGTAGTGCTGGACTCAGCAGGAGCAGCATACTGAGAGGTGTTCAGATTCATTAGTGCTGGACTCAGCAGGAGCAGCATACTGTAAGGAGTCAGTAGAACTGGACTCAGCAGGAGCAGTTCACTGAACTCAGAGTCGACCTTCTGTAGAGTTGGACTCAACAGGAGTATACTACTGAACCCAAGGTCAGACTCAGCAACGGCCTGACAGTCTTTTTGATTGTCAGATGATCTTCTATGTTAAATCAGTAGAGTCGTCCGAGGTAGTTCACATCAGAGAAGTCAGCTTCAGTATCTGCCTTGAAGTCTGTGTGTCTCAAGTACTTTCTACGCCTCGACCAATGACAAGCAGCCAGCTGTCAAAGTTCTGGTAAAAGCTGCAAGTCAACCACTTTCCAGAAATTGAGGAAAAGACTCTACACGATTTCTAAAAGAGCCGTTAGCTACCCAAAGAGAGTGACGGGTGGACAGTTTGTCTCCAACGGATCTATCCATAGCTCACCTCTATAAATCGAGGGAAAATCAAATCGAAGATATACAACACAAAACGAGCGATTTACGAGCAACGAACAAACAAGTTACAAGCTTTCCACAAGAACATCAGTGAAACACTTAACGCGAAAGGCAACTACCTTGCTCTAGGGAACCAAGCTGAATAGAATCAAAGCCTCTAGTATCCAAGTGATAGAACACGAACCCAGAGAGATTATTCCTCATTGGTCACCACTCTAGAAGCCTCTTCTTGTTCCCTTTCCTTCTAACCTAAGCTCCACTGAAATATCAATAGCTTAGACCCGAAGGAGTTCATATCTTGAACTGTTTTTATTGTTAAGAACTCCTTCATCGTTGGAGAGTTTGTCAAACTTTATTGTTTGATACTTGTAAACTGGGACTTTCTCAGCATAATCTTCAAGGCCGTGTTTTTCCAGTGCACAAACCAACTGAGACTAACTCAGTATAATAAAATAGCCTCCTGATCTTTTCGTGTCAGTGGACGTAGGATTGTTTGATATCCGAACCACTTTAAAATCGTTGTGTTCATTTACTTTTGCATTGCTTTACTGTTCATACTGAAAAACCGTTTTACAAAATCATACAACAGAGTTTCAGCAAAGCTTAACTGAGTGTACTAACCTACTGAAACAGTTTTAATAAAAACATTTTCAACTCAACTGAATCGGGCCTACACTATTCCGCACGCTTCTGAACTCTTACTGAACGGTACTGAATTCTGACATCAGTCAGCTAGCATACCTAAGTATAGTCAGACACTTTATCCACGCAATCCAGAACAGCTTACCTGGTCTACTGAATTTATTCAGCAGAAACTCTCCTGAATTGGACTGTTCGCGTTTTAAGTTGAGAAAGTTTTCAGGTGTATTCACCCACCCCTCTACACCTGAACGTTTATCTCGGGATCAACAATTGGTATCAGAGCGCTAGTTCTTAAAGACTCTTGTTATCTGAAACTGGTCTACTTGAACGGATCCTGAAAACGTTTTCACTGCATATCATTCTTCATTCATTTTATTACCTAACATGTTTGATATGTCAGGAATCAGGATGGTATCCATGTTCTCAGTAGAGAACTACGGGGTATGGCGAGTCAAAATGGAAGCTCACCTGACTTCCCTCCACGACAGTATGACAGAGGTCTTGGAAGACGGACCTTTCGTACCCATGATCGAAAGTGTTGATCTCCAGGATCCAGCACAAGGAGGTGGAATGGTAACCGGGAAGAAGGTTCCAAAAGACAGAAGCCGTTTCACTCCAGAAAAGAAGAAGCTTCACATTCTTGATCGGGTTGCCAGGAACGCCATACTGACCACCTTAATCGACTCATATCTCGGGAGAGTTCAGGACCGCAAATCAGCCAAAGAACTCTGGGATGCTCTAGAGCTACTGAGTTGGGGGACTCAGAAGATCAAAGATAACAAGTTAGCGCTGGAACTCCAGAAGCAGGAGAGACTGTCACTCATGCTCGGCGACACAATTGAAGATCTTAAGTCAGATTTACGGATCTGATGAACACTATCAATAGGCTGGGAAGGACGTTCTTCAACCGAGAGATGAATCTCAAAATCTTGAGAGCACTGCCAGACGGACATTGGACTCCCTTTGCTACATTGCTTAGACATTCTGATCTTGATATTGTTTCTCCTGTTCATATATTTTCATAATTGAAAGCTGAGGAGTTCGAGTTCGGTCCACCACAGAGGAAGCAGCGAGCTGAACCTGAAACTCAGATAGACAATGCTTTTAAACCATCAATCAGCACAGTAGGTCCAGCATCTAGCAAAGCTAAGCCTTCAACCAGTAACTTACAAGAAGGAAGCCTAGCTAAGCGAAATGCACTGCTTGACATCAAATATCAGAAGGAAAAGGAGCGGCCCAGAAAACTTTCTAGAGTCGTTAGAGACTCAAAGTGTAAGTCTGAATACTCACCTAAGCGCACTCCTGAACCACATACTTCTGAATGCAGGAAACAGGAGGATTTTGCATAGTCGAAAGAGAGTGAGAACAGAGAAGGCAAAGTCACCTCCTGCTACAGCTGCAAAAAGCCAGGACATTACCAGTATGATTGTCCTGAGTTCAGTACAGCTGAAAGAGCTGCACGAAAAGCTCGAAGGGAGAAGTTCATCAAGAAGCGACAAGCCTACATTGCTGGTGAACTCTCAGACGACTCAGACGAAGTCGAATCCTTCATGGATTCATCAGACGATGAAGCTGCCTTTATGGCCCAAGAGCTTGAAGAAGATACTGAAAAATGTCTAATGGCAGGAGAAGAGGATGAGGTAAACTCTCACGAACCATTTAACTCTTCTTCACACTGCACACAAGACACTATTTCAGGTGCAGATGAGAATCTGGACGTCGCGATTGCCTACGAAGAACTACTCGACGAGCAGATTCAGATGAATCTGCAGCTCAGTAAGACTCTTCAGGAGTTGGATACCCTGAAAATGGAGAATCAGAGACTTTCTCAGGAGAGTCAGGTTGCTACTGCGTCGGAAGGACTTGTTTTAAGACTCGAGGAGGAGATTAACTCTCTGATGGCCAAGTCTCAGCAACAAGAAGATCTGATCTCAATACTGACCAAGGACTTGACTCAGAAGGATACTGAATTGAGTCTAATGAAGCAGAAGTTCTCAGGACTTCAGACCGAGCATGAAACTCTCAAGAAGAGTGACGATGTCTGGAGGAACCTGATGACAGAGCGGTATATGGGAACCGAGAAAAAGCTTGAGGCGATGCTAGCCAACAACAAGCTTAAACACTTGAAGGAGGGACTCGGGTTTAGCCATGGAGCCTCCACATCTACCCCCACATGCTCAGAGAATCGGCTGACTGATAGGTTTGTTCAAGGGGAGATGATCAATGCCGAATCACTGAACCCCCTAACAAAGAACAAACAGAAGATGAAAGCACCTCATCCGAACTATCAGAAATCTGACAAGAAGTTTAGCTCAAAAACACCCCAGTTCAGTCAAGGGGGAACAAGTAGAGTCAAATGGGCTGATCAGTATGGACCACCACAGCTGACACATCCAGCTCAGTATGGGTCGTAATATTATGATCTTATAGTCAAAAGGGGTTCCAATAATTAGAAGAAGAAGAAAAAGGCCGTTCAGAAGGTTAAGTTCAGCAGTCCACCACCTCAGAAGATCAGGACTCCTGAACCTGTAAAGCCTCAGAAGTCAACATCAACCAGTTCAGTGGTGAAGTATGTTGATCAGAGTGGAAAGAAACTGTCGGAGACCACCAGGGTCGTAAGACAGATTTGGATTTCCAAGACTAACGCTTAAGGATCCAAAATAAAAAAAAAAGGGTACCTGAATATAATTCGGTTTTGCAGGTGCACAAAGACCCATGGTATATGGACAACGGATGGTCAAGACACATGACGTACCAGAGGAGTCTACTGAAGAATTATATTACGGAAGAAGGACCCTGAATCGAGTTCGAAGATAACGCAAAAGGCTATACCAGAGGCTATGGAACACTCGGTATTGGAACCACGATAGTTCCAAGAGTATCATATGTTGAAGGACTTCAACATAATCTTCTCTCTGTTAGTCAATTTTGTGATAACTCGAATAGAGTGATTTTTTACACTTTGTGATGTCATTGACAAATCTACGGGAAAACAGTGTTATCAGGTTCGCGCAAAAAGAACATATACATTGCTGACTGGAACTCAGCAGAACCTGAAGCATGCTTGCTGTCGAAGAACGATAACAGAACGAGGTGACTCTGGCACAGAAGACTTAACCATCTCAACTTTAAGACGCTCAACAAACTAGCTAGAAACGCTCTAGTGAGAGGACTGCCGAATGAAGTGTTCAGAAAGGACACTCAGTACGAGGCATGCCTGAAGGGAAACCAAATGAAGAAGCAAAATCCACCAGTTCCATCACCTTCCACGGATGGAATCCTTCAGCTCCTGCACATGGACTTGTTCCGTCCAGTCTCTCATGTGACGATCAGAGGCAAGAAGTGTGCTTTAGTGGTCATTGATGACTACTCGCGCTATACATGGGTCATATTTATTGCCAATAAGTCTGACGTCAAAACAGAGTTTCCTACGCTTCTGAAAAGGCTCAGTATCGAGAAGAACCCCGAAATCAGAAAGATTTGTTCAGACAGAGGAGCAGAGTTCCTGAATTCGATGGTGGAAGAGTTCCGCAAAACTGTAGGAATAGAGCATGAGACTTCTGTTGCACGCATGCCTAAAAAAATGAAATTGCTGAAAGAAAGAATAGAACACTCAAAGAAGCAGCAAGAACCCTGCTCGCAGACTCAGGGCTCCCATCTAAATTCTGGGCAGAAGCAATTGATGCTGCATGTTACACTCAGAATAGATCACTACTGACAAAGCAACATTAGAAGACACCATATGACCTATGAAACAGCAGAAAGCCTTTCTTATCTTATTTCCATATTTTTGGGTGTTCGTGCTTTATCCACAATAATGGAAAGGATCAGTTAAAGACTTTTGATAGCAAGTCAGACCAGGGAGTCTTCTTAGGATACTCTCGGGTCAGCAAAGCCATCAAAGTTTTTAACTATCGGACCCTTTACGTGGAGGAAAGCCCTCATGTTGTTTTTAATGAGTTTGCTACTGAGAACAGGAGCAGAAACTCAAATTCAGAATCTGAGGACATCAGTAAACAGCTACATGATCTAAGCCTAGAGGATAACGTTGAAAAGATCCAGTTTTGTTGGGATGATGATTCAAAAGAGGATATTGATGACAAGACTAATGAATCGCAGCCAACAACAAACGTAGCTGAGCAGATTGATTCTACTGAACAGAATCAATCTCAGGTAACTCAGGTCGATGAAGAAACCCAAGTGGTAACTGAGACCTCTACTGAGAATAACAACTCAGGGGGAACAAGTGAAGTTCCTGAGCTGAATGCCCCTGAACCTGGTGACTCAATAGACCCAACTCTTGTCACTGAATTGCTTCAATCTCAGAAATAGAACAACTGAAATGCCTAACTCACCTACTATCTGTGCTGAGCAAATTTCAGATGAAGAGATAAGACATCGTCGATCGTGGCTGGATGCTCACTCTTCAGACCTTATCATTGGAGATCCTTTAGCAAGTGTAAAGACAAGATCCAGATTCTGTCAGGGAGAGAGTGCTCTATATTCCTGCTTCTTGTCTGCTGAAGAACCTCAGCCAGTTGAGGACATGCTTAAAGATGTTGACTGGATCACTGCTATGCAAGAGGAGATGAATCAGTTCACAAGGAACGACGTATGGGAGCTTGTTGACAGACCCCGACATCAACATGTGATCGGAACTAAATGGGTCTTCAAGAACAAGCGAGATAAAAACAACGTCATAGTAAGGAACAAAGTTAGACTCATGGCAAAAGGCTACTATTAAGTCGAAGGGATAGATTTCGACGAAATGTTCGCTCCAATTACAAGATTGGAGGCAATCAGACTATTCATTGCCTACGCAACACATCAACACTTTAGAGTATATCATATGGATGTGATGTCAGCATTCCTGAACGGCATGCTGAAAGAAGAAATCTATGTAGAATAGCCTCTCGATTTTCAGCAGGGACATCAAGTGTATAGACTCAGAAAGGCTCTGTATGGGTTAAAACAAGCACCCATGGCTTGGTACGATACCCTGTCTGAGTTTCTTCTTCGAAAGGTTTTCAAAAAGGTACTGTGGATCACACACTATTCTGCATTCGTCTAGACAATGATATCTTACTTGTGCAGATCTACGTAGAGGACATTATATTCGGTTCGAAGAATGTCATTATGTGTCAGCAATTCGAGAAAATGATGAAGGACAAATTCGAGATGTCAATGATGGGAGAGATGAACTATTTCCTCAGATTTCAGGTCAAACAATCAGAGAAGGGAACGTTCATCAATCAAGGAAAATACACTCGAGACCTCATCAAGAAATTTGGTTGCACATCCGGCAAATCAATCAAGATCCCGATGAACACGAACATGAAAATTGATCTTGACAGAGAGGGAGTATTAGTAGACCATACTGAATTTCGCGCAATTATTGGTTCTCTATTATATCAAACTGCTACTAGACCTGACATAACTTATGTTGTAGGTGTCTGCCCTCGATTTCAAGCGAATCCTAAGCAGAGCCACATGGACTCAACAAAGAAGATTCTCTGTTATCTCAGAGGAACACCTGACATGGGTTTATGATATCCAGCAGAAGATAATATTGAACTAACTGGTTATTCTGATGCTGACTATGCAGGTTGCAGGATTGACCGAAAATCAACTTCGGGAACTTGTCAGTTCCTCGGCAGTAAGCTCATCTCATGGTTCTCAAAGAAACAACATTCAGTAGCGACGTCAACTATTGAAGCTGAATACATGGCTGTCGGAAGTTGCTGTGCGCCCAACTCCTTTGGCTGAGACAGCAGCTACGCGACTATGACGCCATTCAGAATGAAGTGCAGATCTTCTGTGACAGTTCCAGTGCCATTGTAATCACTCAGAACCCTGTTCTTCATACTAGATGCAAGCACGTGGACATCAGACACCACTTCATTCGTGACCACATCGAAAAGAAGGATATCAAGATAGAGAAGTCCATACTGACCATCAAAGGGCCGATATACTGACCAAGCCTCTAACTGAAGTCAGATTTGGAGAACTTTCAATAAAGCTAGATCTGTTGGACCCTACTGACTCAAGTCAGTAAGTGGATTCAGGAGAGAAGCATTCAGCAAGGGGGAATGCATACTCTCTGTACTGGACTTATTCAATACATAGAGATTCAGAAACCAACTACACGGGGTATCAGTTGGCTACAATGTCCAGCTGACAGGTTTGCGTATCTCTTTCAGTAGTCAACACAGTAATTAATGTTGTCTATAATTATCTATAATTATCTAAGATGATGGCCAGTCACATTAAAGAATCATAGAGAAATCAAAAGCAGGCTCAACAATTAAGAAACAAAACAATTCATTCATTGAAAAGCTAGGGTTTGAATCAATTCATCAAAAACATAGATCCTGCTAAACCCCCACACAAGGGAATTTAGCCACTGATATTCGTAGGAAAACAATCACAAAAGATGCAAAAAGAATTCATAGAATTCAAGTATCAAAAACCCTAAACAAAACTAAGAAGGAATAATACAACCTAGAATCTAGCAAACTGATCATCGCACTTGGTTCTCGGGTTGTGGTCTTCAATCTTCGTCTTGAATCTTCAACAGAGGGATGCCTTGGGTGTTTCTCTGCTTTAGAGGCTGGAAAAGGTCGAAATTAGGGTATGTGATCCGAAGGAAAGAAGTCCGGAAGGGTTTATATACGTTTTAGGCCGAGAAAAGACGAATATGGGCAAAATCCGGACCGCGGTCTGACCCCCACGGAAATTTCAATTTTTGAGAATGAACAGTGCGAACCACGGTCCCGCACAAAATGGGGACCGCGGTCCGACATCTTCGGCCGAGCCATAATTTCCTACACTGTCGCATTTTGGGAAAAACGCGATATCTCCTTCTATAAACGTTGGATCGCCACGAAACTTTTCCACAATGTTCCTAACACATAGAAGTACAATGTGAAAGGTGGAGATTAGATTCTAAGATCGTTAGATCCGTCTTCCACGTGATTTCCCAACTGTATTGTGACAAGAGCTCCGAAATACGGTTTCTTCAACATCCGGCTTCAAATACTCTTCATCCAAACAACTCCATCTTTGCCAACAATGCATCAATGGTCATGGTTTCTTTCATTTTGGTGCCAAATACCCCCAAATATGCTCAAAACGCGCAAGAAACTTACAAAACCAAAAACTATCGAAAGTATACAATTCCAAGCAAAACAAAAGCTAAAAATGGATAGAAAATTATGTAAATAAGCTTAAAAAGAACACGATGAGATGGTATAAAAACCACTCATCACTAAGTTACTCATTGCTTTATATAAAATCGAATCTAGACCGTACATCTATTAAAGCGGGATTTAAACTGAGTCGTTGATCTAAAACTGTTCATCTTCACGATCATATTTATCAACGAACAGACTCTGAAACCACCATTTTCACTCTGCTTAAACCCTAAAATCTCTGAAAACTTAGAACTTCTACTCTTGCAATCTGCATTAACTATCATTCAGAGATTATTACGGTAAAATCTTACGCTTATTAGTATTTATGCTTATTTATTGTTTTATCCAATACTAATACTAAGTTCTGCAGAATCAGTTATGGTAAAGTCGAGCAGTGTTTCAGTAGTCTCCCCTGTTAACATGATTGAAATCCTGGAGAAGGTTAGTGTCTGGTGCGCGCCTATTATGGAGTTCGACACTTTCGGCCTTGATATTATGGACGAGGTTTTTGATGCACTCAGAGCATCAAGCCTCGAGGGTTTTCTATCGAGGAAGTCGGCGTACTTCCTCCCAAGGCAGATTTCAGAACTTTACCTCAACTCGGAGGAGGTCGATGGCGATATTTTTGGTGCGTTCATCATTCATCATGTTGCTGATCCTTCCAAAGCCAATGCTGAAGTCAAGCAGATGTTAGTAAAGCAAGCTCTCCAGCGAAGCTTTAAGTTGTCAGACAGTGGCATCAATATAGCAGGGTACAAAGATGACTTATTGGATGATTACTTGGAGAAATTATGTGGGGAGCCAACGTCATTCAGAGCGGCGTTTCCCAAGAATTCGATGATGCCTCAGTACCGTGCCCTAGCGTACATAGATAAGAAAATCCTGACATGCCAAGCGGGCTCCTTTGATCAGGTGTCTAGACCAAAGCTGCAAATGATGATGGCTATATACGACAGAGCCAAAGTCAACTGGATGGAGTTTTTCCTCAAAAAAATTTTAGACACATGCCTCGAAGTTCGACAGATCTACATGGTGTCTGAGTGCCAAAGGGAAGCTCCTGTATGGGATGAAATTGTCGGTGATGATCGAAGATTTTTGTGGAGACGACAATATCACCTACGCGGATAAGGGTTATTTCAATCGTAAGAAAATCCGCTTCCACAGCAAGGATGTTGCCCTTCAGTAGATAAGGGCAGGGGCAGCTGAAGAAGGAAAAGGGAAGAGGAAGACTTCCACTCTGAGCAAGAAGGGGGCTACCCCTCAGAAGAAGCAGAAAAGATCTTATGAGAAGGCAGTGGGAGTACCTCCCTTCCGACTGAGAGACGGCTCAGACTCGTCTGAGAAGACAGTCTTAGTAGAGAAGTCGCAGCTGATAAGGCAGCTTCAGCTGAGAAGGCGGCCTCAGCGGAACAGGGGGCCGCACCTGAGCCTTCAACTCCAACATCTCAGTCCCCGTTAGATGTTCCCCCACTCAGCAGTATTCCATTAGCTGAGAAGACCATATCTCTGATCGATGTAGATGACATGGAGACCAGCACTGAAGCTAAGACCATCGGGTACGAAGCTGATGCTCTTCAAGACAAAGCCACCCGAGAAGTCTCAGAGGCTATTCCAGAAATCACAAGTCACACTGACTTGGTGACAGTTGCTCAGAAGGCCAGGCTACAGATGCTGATAAGATTCCAGGACTGGATCACCCTAGATCGCCTGATTCGATTCAAGTCCTGCGAACGTCTGAATTCCAAGGAGTTGGAAATCCGCCAGCAGATAGGCTACTCCGTGCTTGCGGATATCATCTCTCTCGAGGACTTAAGGGCAGCAATGCTGGCACTTCTTGAGGATCGCATGCCCTCAGCAGTCGCGCCTTCAGAGGGTTCTGATCCCGATGATCAGGACCCACCCAATGATGCAGGCCTTGAGAAGCCTGTTGAGGGTACTCAACTGGAGGAGAGAGCTCAACCCTCAGCTGACCTACTTGTCAGCTCCCTCTCTCCAAGTTCGGCGGTAGCTGGAACCTCACGTTCTACAGACTCAGAACAGCTTCTGCTGGAGTCTGCCTTTGAGGTTGCGCCAAGTGCTAAAAGCCAAAAATCTCGAACTGTAGCCAAAGCTCTCAAGAGTCAGGGGACTCAGAACCGCCTCCTGGCGAAGGCCGTTCATAGGAGCTGGAAGAAGGCTATAACAGCTCATAGTGAGGAAATCAGGGCGCTGAAGACATCTATTCAGAATACGCCTGCCCCTGATTTCTCAACCATTCTCACCAACTCTCTAAGCACTCAACGAGCTGAGTTCGAAAGACAGCAAGCATCACTGACGGCTGCCCAGACCTCTCTTCTGGAAACTTTCAAGGCAGCACAGTCAGAGCACTTCAGCAATATCTCCACACTGACTCAGGCGCATGAGCTCGAGTGCATCGATTCAAGGAGCTCGTGAGGAGAAAATTGATGCTAAGCTGAAGAAGATTCAGGAGTTGGTCGATACCTCTCACCGCAAGTATGGTGAAGATCTGATTATCGAGAGGAACGACCTCCACCTTAAATTCGAGAGCATGCAGAAAGCCTTGGATAGGCTGGCAAATGCATACTCGGCCTTGAGCAGCAAGGCAGTTTCCATCCCAACCCCAGGCGTAATAGATGATGCCAAAAAGGGGGAAAGGATAGTGAGGGGGAAGAAGTCAGTGACTGGGACTAAAAGCCAATTTGCTCCCACTGATCCCTAAGAGACGGATATGGGTAAGGTCCAGGGTGTCTCCAGCATAGGAGATATCGTAGGCACTGAGACTGGCCCAAGTGGCTCTGGACCCAAGGAATCAGCAACACATACTTCTTCTGGACATAAGAAGGAAGTTGTTGATTTCCTTAAGGAGGATTCAGAAGAGGAGGAAGAGCCTCCTCTGCCTCTACCAGTGTCGGGTAAGGGGAAGAAGCCGCTAAAGATCCCCACCCCACTGAAGAAAGAGATGAAAAGGTACATAAGCCCAGCTGAGCAAGCCCAAATTGAAGCTGATGAAAAATTGGCAAGGGAGCTAGCTGAGGCTTAAGCTGCTAATAAGCCTAAGAAGGCTCCTACTAAGGCCAATATTAAGGTTCTTGCCAGGAAACCAGCTAAGAGGCCTCCTCCACGAAAGCTTAAGAGCAGCGATGAAGCTGATAAAGAGAAGGAGAAGGAGCAGGAAGCTTAGCAGACAGCCACTGAATCTCAGCAGCAGCAGCAGCAAGAAAGAAAGAGAGCTGAGCCGACCATAGACGAGATGATAAATTTCAGCATCATAGCTCTGGATAAGAGAGCTCAACACTACCAGATAGAGGAGTTCAGGCGGCAAGAAGCTCTGGCAAAGGAGAAGGCTGCTGAAGCAGCCAGGGAAGCTGAAAGGCTGAAGCCTAGACCTCCTCCGTAGAAGGACAGAGAGATCCCCTACAAATACAGCCGAGGCAAGCGACCCAATAATCAAAAAATTCATAGATGGCCTCGGGTGGATAAGTGGATGCCATGGGAGAAAGTCAGCAGTGGGAGACACTGAAGGCAGAGTTCGTCAAAAGATACTATGTTTGGAAATTCTGGCCTGAGTGTCACAAGAATGATGCTTTCGCTGATTGGCTCTTCAAATGTGATATGGAAATCTACAACATGGTTGAGAAAGTGATTAGTGACAAAGAAGATGTTCAGACCCCTTCTTCAGACCATTACCTCCACCTCAGAATCTAGATGCCTCTCTCTATACGGGTGTGATAGCAGGAGAAGTCAGGAATACAGCTGTGGTACTTGAGCTCGATGCCAATGATCCTGAAGACGTGCCCAAGATTCAGAAGCTACGAAGAGACACATTCAAGACGTATGGACTCCCTCTGCCTGAAGATAAGTCCAAAGATTTCAAGGCAAGGATCAGCGGCTCAGAAGATAGCTCTTGATAGTTTCTTTGTTTCTGTTTTTGATAGAATAGCAAAAGATGTAACTGTACTGAACTTTCTCATATATATGAATACATCTTTGTTGTTTGGCCTGGCGACACTTTATTATCTCTATGGCCTATTTATTTTAATTTAACACTCAGAATCACCTAAGTGATTACTGACTCACATACTCACTGCTTATCCTGAGTTTGTCTGTTTTTGCTTATATTGATAGATTCTTTTTGAGGGGGAAATTGCTGCTAAGTTTTTCTGTATTCTTTTGTCTCTCAGTAGATTAGAACTTGATGTACAACTCCATTGATTCTACTTGTCATAATTGTAAGGAGTCTGTACTGAAAGTTTGTAGTGTTAGGTTTTGGCATCATCAAATTGGGGGAGATTGTTGGGAGATGATTCAGAAGTAGATTGTTTAGAAGATTTGGCTGATCCCAAAACCCTAATTTGATAGGTGAACCATTTCATTGGAATAGTAATATCTTGGTCTCTGAGAGTTTCAGACTTAGTAAACTTTCCTTCAGCATGGTCCAAACTCAGAATTCTTTTTGCTGATCTCTCAATAGACTATCCGCCTCGGAGCATGGGAGAGAAGACTCGAGTAGTCTTGGACTCGATAGGAGCAAGATACCGAGAGGTGTTCGATTCGGAGTGCTTGGACTCGGCGGGAGCAAGATATCGAAATGAGTTAGTAGAACTGGACTCAGCAGGAGCAGTTCACTAAACTCAGAGTCGACCTTCTGTAGAGTTGGACTCAGCAGGAGTATACTCCTGAACCCCAGGTCATACTCAGCAACGGCCTGATAGTCTTCTTGATTGTCAGATGATCTTCTTTGTTAAATCAGTAGAGTCGTCCGAGGTAGTTCACATCAGAGAAGTCAGCTTCAATATCTGCATTGAAGTCTGTGTGTCTCAACTACTTTCTACGCCTCGACCAATGACAAGCAGCCAGCTGTCAAAGTTCTGGTAAAAGCTGCAAGTCAACCACTTTCCAAAAATGGAGGAAAAGACTCTGCGCGATTTCTAAAAGAGCCGTTAGCTACCCAAAGAGAGTGACACGTGAACAGTTCGTCTCCAACGGATCTATCCATAGCTCACCTCTATAAATAGAGGGAAAATCAAATCGAAGATATACAACACATAACGAGCGATTTACGAGCAACGAACAAACAAGTTACAAGCTTTCCGCAAGAACTTCAGTGGAACACTCAACGCAAAAGGCAACTACCTTGCTCTAGGGAACCAAGCTGAATATGATCAAAGCCTCTAGTATCCAAGTGATAGAACACGAACCCAAAGAGATTATTCATCATTGTTCATCACTCTAGAAGCCTCTTCTTGTTCCCTTTCCCTCTAACCTATGCTCCATTGAAATATCCATAGCTTAGACCCGAAGAAGTTCATATCTTGAACTATTCTTATTGTTAAGAACTCCTTCATCGTTGGAGAGTTTGTTAAACTTTATTGTTTGATTCTTGTAAACTGGGACTTGCTCAGTATAATCTTCAAGGCCATGTTTGTCCAGTGAACAAACCAACTAAGACTAACTCAGTATAATAAAGTAGCCTCCTGATCTTTTCGGGACAGTGGACGTAGGATTGTCTAATATCCGAACCACTTTAAAATCGTTGTGTTCATTTACTGTTGCATTGATTTACTATTCATACTGAAAAACCGTTTTACAAAATCATACAACAGACTTTCAGCAAAGCTTAACTGAGTGCACTAACCTACTGAAACTGTTTTAATAAAAACGTTTTCAACTCAACTGAATCGGACCTACACAATTTCGCACGCTTCTGAACTCTTACTGAACGGTACTGAATTCTGACATCAGTCAGCTAGCAGGCCTCAGTATAGTCAGACGCTATGTCCACGCGATCCAGAACAGCTTGCCTGGTCTACTGAATTTATTCAGCAGACACTCTCCTGAATTGGACTGTTCGTGTTTTAAGTTGAGAAAGTTTTCATGTGTATTCACCCTCCCCCCCCTCCCCTACACCTGAATATTTATCTCGGGACCAACAATAATGATGTTTAATTATAGCTTCCCCGCGAGAACGACCAATCATATATATAGAATCTAAGTTAGGAACATCAATGTCATTCTTCAAGCAAAAACCCTTGACTTCTTCAAGAAATCCTTCCCAACCACATTCTCTTAATTCTTGGAGAATAGCTTTGGTACTAGAAACAATTACAATAACTGTCAAAATATCTTGATTTTTTCTTTGAAGACTTTGACAAAAGATACCAATAACTCGCATAATCCTATGCATAAGGTGTAAAGTGAACACAAATTTAAAGTTTCTCATATCTTTGTAAGCCCATTGAACTTTGGCCTTAGATCTTCCACTTGGAGAATGTCCAATTATGTATTCAAATACTATGCAAGTTGCAGCATACATACACCTATCAAACTCTTCATAGAGTTGTAGTGTGAAATCCAACGAGTAGCTCCAGCTCGCTGTAAATTACCAACTTGTTTGGCACCACGTCCTGATGCAAGCTCAAGTCTTTCTAATAAACTTTGAGCTTTATGTCTTTGAGCAGCGTGCAATTGAGGGACATGCTTTGGTGAAGAAGTTATAATTGTAACAATATTACCCAAATGAGAAATAAATTCTCAAACAACCCAAATGAGAAATAAATTTAGTCTTTTATTGAGTATGATCATGAATAATTCAGCTCGCTAAATTAGCTTTTTGATCGCGTGGGCAGAGTGATTCAGGATACTGAATACCGTCTATAGACTTAAGTCAGTCTATAGTAAACTCAGTATATGAATAAAGTGAACAGTAAACCAATAAAACAGAAAAATGCACATGTAATTTTTAAAGTGGTACGGATACGCAAGATCCTAAGTACACTGTCCTGAAAGCTCAAAGATCAGGAGGTCTTGAATTAATTATACTGAGCAAGTCTCAATCGATCCGTTCAATGGACATATCTTTAGTTATAGTCTTAGTGACTTTACAATATTTCAAATACAAGGTTTGAGTTTCTCCAACAAAGAATGAGTTCTTACAATAAGAACATTTCAGCAGATAAGAACTCCTTTAGTTTCTACGCGTATGATCTGTCAATGGTAGCTTAGAATATAGATTGGGAACATAATATTGCTAGAGTGAAGGACAAAACAAATATTCTATCTATGTAGAAAGCTCTTCGCTGGATTTTCTTTGAATACGCTAGAGTTTGAATGCTTAAATGCTTGAATGCTTGATGTTCCCAGTGTCTCCAATGCTTGAAGATCGATCTCTATTTATAGTCTTGACTCATGAAAAGATCCGTTGGAAGAGACATAGACATGTGTAAAAAACGACAAAGAAAAACTGCCAACTTGAATTTGAACGTTACTGTAGAGATTCTCTCATTTTCAGTCTTGAGGACAACTTTGTGTCAGTGCAAGTACAGCGGTGACAGATCCTCATTGGTCGAGGTTGAATGGTATGTGAGGCTTGTCCACACTCCAAGGCAGATGCTGAGTTGACTTCCTCTGATACCTCGGACAGTTTAATTGAGTTGTCCTCTACTGACATTCTTCTGAAATATTCAACTTCATGCCGATTCCTTTCTACTGATGTTCAACATAGATTGAGCAGGTTCTGAGTAACCATACTGATTCTTCATTGTTGAGTTCGTCCAGCTGAGAATAGTCTATGGTACTGAGTCTATCAACTACTGAACTATAGTTAGTCTACTGAGTCCCTAACATGCTGAACTCAACTAAGCTATTATATTATATGGTTCATCGTTCAGCTAGGGTTCTGAGATCTTCAAATTTTATCTAATACTAAATCATTCCCAACAATAAGCATATGGATAATATCTAAGAAATAATGCATGAAGACCATTCCATGATCCACGCATATGACTAGCACCATCATACCCTTGGCTTCTCATTTTCTTAGCCCGGAGATCATAATGAGAAAGAACACAACATATCTCGTTTTTCATATCATAATGAGAAAGAACACAACATATCACTAACACTTTTCATTGCGAAAAATGCTCAGTCGGGATTCCCTCATCATTCACAAACCTCAAATAATAATTAGGGAGGGTGAACATCTAATCCCATATAACAATGATCTTGTTGTTAGAGGTCCGATACCAAATGAGAGAAAGATCAATCAACATAAAATACAACTTAGATCTATAAGGTTTGAGAGAAGGCTTTGAAGTTAGAATGTCAAGTTCTTTGACATTCCGACCTCCATATTTGCAATGAAAAGGGGCATCATCTATCACCACAAAACAATTGTTAGATCAACAAACAACAAAAAGATTAGCTCAATGTCATATTGGACAACAATCTGGAACATCTTTTCCTAAGACTTAGTATAAGAATTG
This sequence comes from Lavandula angustifolia, assembly GCA_028984105.1. Classification (NCBI taxonomy): domain Eukaryota; kingdom Viridiplantae; phylum Streptophyta; class Magnoliopsida; order Lamiales; family Lamiaceae; genus Lavandula; species Lavandula angustifolia. The sequence continues at coordinate 21,931,775 of CM054814.1, read as the reverse complement.
TTGATGACTTTTTGATTGAATTTATGATGCATAATGATTATGATAGAATTGTTAAAGAAAATGTACTCATATCTTTATATCTTGTGTGGGGAAGAATAAACTTTCTTTTGTTGTTTTGGGAGCTTTACGACTTATTTTTTGTTCATGTATTTATGAAAATTGTTTTTTCTTTGCTTAAGAAATTCAATATTTATATGTTCTTTTAACTATTATCAATTTGGTTGCAGAGTAGTCTATTCTCAATCTCTTTCTGCTTTTTGGGTGATGTTCATATAGGATAAGTCAAAAATATTGGTTTTCAATAGAACTAGTAATATAATTACCTAAATATTTTTTCATTGGCTTAAAGATTTCTAATTAGTTTACTCCTCAATTTGCAATCTACAGGCAGTATGTTATACTCCCTCTGTCCAATAATTATTGTTCAACTTTCCTTTTTCGGTCGTTCCACAATTCTTGTTCCATTTTCTAAACTAGAAAAACATTACAAACACTTTATTTGAGGGTCGTATAACCAAACCATGACTACAAGAAATGGAACAAGAATTATGAGATGGAGGGAGTATAAGAGTTGAAGTATTGTTTATTTTTGAAAGAAACGAACGTCTTTTGATTTGTTAATTATATAGTATATATGCACTACTTTAATAAGTTGGAGGTAGGGGTGCAAAACAGGTAGCGGTTACTCGGGTATTATCGATATCGTACCGTTACCGTCGGTTAACGGTAACCGAATAACCGATTTCAATTAATGATAAAGACAACGGTTAATTGATTTAACGAATATATGGTTAACGGTTAAAACTGCATTAACCGAAATCAATTAATTAGATTATAATAATGTTATTATATGTTTTCAATTTTCATTAGTATTACTTATTGAAATATTTGAATTATAATTTATAATACAAATAAAAAAAGGAAAAGAATACTCAAGACTTCCAGAGAGCCAGACGAATAGAATATAATACCGAGTCCATCCTCGTCGTCTCCTAGTTTGCTACTCGGTTAAATTGTGTTAACTGTTCGGTTAAACGATATAACCGTCAGAAAACGTTAACAATAACTATTACCTGATTTAAATATTTTTCGATAACTGGAAAAATGATAACAGTTAATCGTTACCGAACAATACCCCTAGTTGGAAGTTATTTGAGCCCCCACAACATACTTCAGATGCATTTTGTGTTTAGAGATGAAGTTGAGAGTATGTTTGTATCTTTACCCTAAAATAAAGTAATAAATATGATATATTAAGGCCATAATTAGGTTCAAGTTACGAATTGATAATTTATTTTCGAGTAATTTTTTTGAGACGTTCAAACATTAAATGAGGCATTTTAATGTTTTTTATTCCTTTCGTTTTCCCCGACGCAGTCATTTGGATGCATAAATGGAGCGGCGTCGGATATCGTTGACGAGTGCGGTGTAGTTCCAAACATCCGAATTTCCAAAGCTAGTAATTTATTACCATCAGTCACGAGTATAAAGTGGTCACATGAATAATGTATATAGCGACAATACAAATTAGATATGTATGTATAATAATGTCGGCACAAACTTGCAACATTTCATGATTTCAAGGCGCTTTAAACCATCGATCATGAATGGCAATTACAATTTATACCCACACGTCATATATTCATACAGTTAAACCTCGATAAAATAATATCATCGGACCGAGAAAAAATATTCATTTAGCGCGGTTATTACTTTATCGAATATTATTTCACTAAAAGAATTTCGATATTTACCGACGGAAAATTCTGTCGGTAAACAGTTATTATCCGTCGGTAATCCTTTTACCGACGGAATACTGACGGAAACGTGGCGTCGGGTCAGGCTTAGTCGGTAAAACTTACCGATGGAATATATATGTCGGTAAGGTATACCGACGGATTACCGACGGAAAATACCACCGGGAGAATGTCGTCGGTCATTCTGTCGGGGCGAAACCAGCAACGGTTTACCGACGTAATTAATCCGTCAGTACTTTTACCGACGGAATTATCCATCGGCAATTATCTTGCACTACCTACAGTTTTCCATCGGTAATATATTTTTTTTTAAATATTTTTTTTTGTTTTTTCGTACCCAATTCTCGACGACCTGTGTTTTTACCAGCCAACCAAGCACACACACACACACACACACACACACACTATATACATATATATATATATATCAAATTCAAATTCAAACCCAAACTAAAATATAAATATATAAATCTTAAAATTCAAATATTCAGTATATATATACATAAACATATACAACTAAATCATAAAGAGGTGGGAGGAGGGGATTGGTTGTTGTCGTCAGGAGGGTCTCGTCGACTAGATGAACCCATCATCGCCATTAGCTGGTCCATCTTCGCATTCATGAACGCCACCTGATCCTGGAGGGTCCTCCTAGCTGTCGACTCCTCCTCTAGTCGGCGCATAATCTCGGCATTGCTCTGGGATGGCCCAAGTGAAGAAGTAGAAGAGAGGCTGACGGCGTTGATGAAGCTGCTCCCTTCCTCGTCGAAACCGTACAACCGCTGCTTCTTGTCCCGAACCCCTTACAACCACAGACAAATCGCGTTTTTATCCGCGTTGGGGCCTTCTTCAGCAGCAACCCACTCAACCTCTGCCTATTACAATATAAAAACAGAAAATAGTCAAACTCACAACTCTAGAATAGTATCCTATATATTGTAATTGGGTGGTTAAATGAAATCTCGTCGCCTTCTTGTTCGAGAAGTCTCCACTTTTGTAATGGAGACTCTGGAAAGTGTCAAACGCGGTGGACTCTAAGGAGCATCCCCTCTGGGAAGCCTATTCTTCACATGCATAAACAAAATTGTGTCAAAACAAAGACTTTTTGACTAAAAACTTATAAAATGAGACTTACGTAGACTGGGAGTACATTAGGGCTGACCGGGACTCTCCTTTGTGCTTGCTCATCCCGGCGCCTGGCTTTGGCTCTGACCTGCAGCACTGGGAAGCAGTCTCCGACTTAGTGACTACCTCTGGCCGCATCCAGTACTCGTTGAGGGCTTCCCACCTCTCTGTGTTGATGTAGTCCGGCTTTCGAGGGCGGCCCTTCTTCATTTCGAAGTGCCAATCACTAAACCTCTTCGACGCCTTCTTCTGCCACATGTGGTAGACTGCCTGGTCCCAGTCAGCAGGCCAGCGGAAGTGCTTCTGCAATTTACATCGAGATACATGTTGGATACATGTGAATGTTATTATAAGATTGTGAACTTGAAAGAAAAACTAACCTTAAATTCCTCAAAATACTGCTCCTTAATTTCAGGAGGAGTCAGCTTCCAACTGAACCCATTCGGGTTATGAATCTTCTTAAAACACTCGACGATTGTCGACGCCAATCCAGATGGCTCAAGCAATCGCCTATTATTGAAAAATGGTTTATCCAAGTTATAGTTGATATATTGAAAAAGATAAAACCAATTACTACATACCCCTCAGTCGAAATCTCGAAACAACGACGGCTATCCACCGAGTAAGAGTCGGTAGAAGCAGTCGCAGCCGTAGACCCTGTAGGTGGGGGACTACCCCCATGGCCAGACGACGATGGGGTGGCTCTACGCCTAGTAGGAGCTGATATAGTCCTGCCGCCACGACCTCTGGGAGGCGCCATGTACCTGAAAGCAACGAATAATCATTAATTGCTCAACTATAATAAGATCATAATCAAGTAGAGTTCTAAATATTTTGTATAAATCTATCTTTTAAAACCTGTAAGTATTATTAGTCATCACTAAAGTCCTCCTCTTCTGAGGTCAGAACATATTCTTCTTCATCATCATCTCCTTCAAGTTCATCTTCCTCATCGAGTTCTATTGTTTGACGTGGATGAGTTAATGTTATATGAGCTTCTAGTGTAGCGTGGCTCCGTACTGGTAGGTTTAGTATGTCATCCTCTTGAAATGCTTCATGTAATGAAGATTGAGTTGGCAAATCTATCTTAAATCTCGGTTTAACTATACATACTTCCAACCACGCCTTCCTAGATTTGTTCACACTAGGATATGAGCAGTAATACACTTGATGCGCTTGTGATGCCATGACAAATGGTTCATAGTTCCGCAACGGTTTCGTTTGATCGATAGAAACCAACTTTTATTGTAGATGTACATAAGTCCCTCTAGGGGTCGGGTCAAACCATAAGCACTTGAACAACATGGTTAGTTTTATTGGTAAACCTGGGTACTCAACTTTACATATCTCCACCAACTGCCCATAATAATCAAGTGCATCGGAACCATAATTCTGCCCTTGTATACAAACTCTGCTATTCATAGTGGACTTTCCTACCCCATGTGATAAAGTATGAAACTTATATCCGTTCACAACATAACCAGGGTACATATAAACCACTGCTAATGGGCCTTTTGCTAAATCCCGTATATACGGATTCATCTCATTACAATAAGGGGATGAAACCTATGTACATAAGAAGCTATTTAGGAAAACAAAACATTGTTGCAAATTATTTAGATTGGATACTGAATCTTACATATGATTTGAACCAAGCTCCGAATTCCTGCTCAACCGATGTTAATCTTCATCTGATATATTTGGACATGCAAGCCGTATTTCTTCCTCAAATTGGCTTCAATTTGTTGGTTTAAGTTATTACATATATTGAACAAGTTACAAAATAAGACAAGCGAATTATAGAGGACACTCACTTGTGATATTCTGTAACCTTGTCGCAGTTCAACAAGATATACAAGTGGACGGCATTATACTCCTTTTGATCAAGATATCTCATTGACTTCGCGCCAATTGGATGACCTTTTGGACGAAGTATAAAGGGCACATCTATGTTGTCGAACGTCAGACCTTCTTGTTCTACATCGTAATTTCGAGGCATCCTCCTCATCCTAGTGTTGATATGATCTTCAAAATAGTACGAGCAGAAGTTTGATGCTTCTTCAGCTAAATAAGAATTGCATATGGATCCTTCCACACGAGCCTTATTGCCAACGTATTTTTTCAATTTTCCTAAATATCTAATGAGGGGTGGTTCAATGCATAATAATTAATACTGGAATACTGAATAGGGAAATGATAATATAAATGATATTATACCTCTCAAATGGATACATCCATCGATATTGAACAGGACCAGCTAAACGAGCTTCATCAGCTAAATGCACCGGGAGATGTTACATTGAATTGAAGAAACTTGGTGGAAATATGCGCTCCAGGTTGCAAAGAGTCATTGGAATACTCTCGTTTAGTCTTGCCATATCTTCAATTCTTATAGCACGAGAAGTTAAGTCTCTGAAGAATAAGCTCAACTCTGTAATTGTCGTCCAAATAGGTTGTGAGAGAATTTCACGAAATGCAACCGATAGAAGCCGTTGCACGAAGACGTGACAGTCATGAATTTTCATCCCAAACATTCTCAACTTACTCATATCCGCACATTTGTTCATGTTGGACACATAATCATCCGGTAGTCTGAGCTGCTTCACTCACATTAATAACGCCTACTTCTCTATACGACCTAGCATGTAACATGCTTTCGGATAGTATCTATCACTATCATTAAGCTTCTTCTGTTCAAGCCTAGCACAATATGTATTCAACTCTGCTCTAGACTTCGGCGTGTCTTTGTTCTTTCCTGTCACATTGAGGACAGTGTTGAACACATTATCAAACACGTTCTTCTCAATGTGCATGGCATCAAGATTGTGTCGAAGCAACAAGAATTTTCAATAAGGAAGATCCCAGAATATGCTTCTTTTCTTCCATCCCGTAACATTTTCTTTAGAGGCATATTTGTTATAACCATCGTAGTCTTCGGTGACTTTCATAAAACCATAAGCCTCAATTTGACTAAGTATATCTTCTCCTATTCTCATGTCAGGGGGAGAACGTGCTACAACTTTATTTTTCAGGAAAGCTTTCTTATTTCATCTGAAAGGATGGCTTAGTGGTAGAAACTTTCTATGATTGTCAAACCACGACATCATACCACTCTTCTCAAGATAAAATGCATCTGATTGTTCCATGCACTGTGGGCATGCGAATTTCCCAACTGTACTCAATCCATACGACATTGAGTAGGCCGAAAAGTCGCTAATGGTCCAAAGCAAAACAGCTCGCATATTGAAATTTTGCTTCTTTGAAACATCATACCTAGAAACGTCATCTTCCCACAACTCCAATAATTCGGCTATCAACGGCTGTAGAAAGACATCCAAGTTATCTTTTGGATTTCGATGTCCAGGCACCAACACCCTGAGAAACATGAATTGATCCTTCATGCACATGCCAGACGACAGACTGTAAGGAGTTAGAATAACTGGCCACAGAGAGTATTGTTTCCCAAATTGAGTAAATGTTTGAAAACCGTCTGTAGAAAGACCTAATCTAACATTTCGAATCTCCGAGGCAAAATCAGGAAACGTCGAGTCCAAGTGCTTCCATGCTGGCGAGTCTGCAGGATTGACGCATCACTCCATCATCCACTAATGAAGCATGCCAACGCATGTGAGGAGTAGTTGCATTAGATGCATACATCCGCTGGAGTCTAGGGGCTACAGGAAAGTAGTACATTTTCTTAGCAGCCACTAATTTTTTCTTCCCTTTCCTACTAGATTTCGGACTGTAATCTAAATACCGCGAGGTGCCGCAAAACTTATAACTCTCCAGTTCATTATCTTCCCGCCAATAGATCATGCAACAATTTGGACAACAATGGATCTTCTCTACCGGCAACCCCATGCAACTAAGCAATCTCTTAGACTCGCTGAAGTTATTAGGAATCAAATTTCCTCGGGGAAGCATATCCTTGATCATTTGACTCATCCTGTTATAGCCCCTCTGTGACATATGATTCTCAGCCTTCATGTTCATCATCTGAACTGCTGCAGGCAATTGTGAGTAGGTCTCACAACCAGGCCACAACTCCGTGTCGACTGCCTGCAACATTTCATAGATCTTGCTTGCTTCATTATTTGGCGGCTCCTCAATATCCGCATCAATATAATTGGGCCCAGCATGATCCGTTACCATCCTCTCATAGGAGGTCGACGTGTCATTCTGCATATTTCCCGTAGCTTGCTCATCTAGGGTTACGTGTTTTTCCCTATGAGATGACCAAACTTTATAATTTTTAACGAATCTCCTCATATAAACGTGCTCTCTTACAACTTGTGTAGTCAAAAACAACTTATTCTTACAATTTTTACATGGACATCTAATTTTTTCCCCGTCCGTATAAGCTGTCTGGCTACTTGCCCAATCAATGAAATCCTCAATGCTATTCTCAAATTGAGGTTCAGCGAACCGTCTACTGCCCACCGTGTATACATCCACCAACGACTCATTATTTCAAATCATAATTGAACATTGAAATATTGTAATTCATTGGTGATCGCTGTTTACACCAAATAATCCTGCAAAATTGTTAGAACTAGAATTAGTATAGCAACATGTATCGAACACAGGGAACGGAGTACTTTAGACCTAAAAATCCTATCAATCAAGGTTCGGTTAGCAACCACGCAAGTTTGGGAATTTTCTAACCTAAAACAAACGAAAATAAGAGCAGGAATTAAACACGGAATGAACTAATGCAAATAAAAATGGGTCCAGCAAGATGATTCACACACACACAATCGATCATTGACACTATTAATTAATTAATCCACTTAAATCAATTAGTTGTAAGACACCGTAATTAAACTGACATATCCCCTATTACCCCTTAATTATTCGGTAATCGCCATAGTGAGCATTGAAATGACTACTTCTCTAAATTAGATGCAACCTACGTTGGTGGGCAATCAATAGATTTAACACCTAATCAGCTTTAAGAACTAAGAGAACCCAATTTAGGAGTCTACTCGTATGATGGGCATCTAATAGTCTCCTACCAAATTAATCAAATTGTCCTAAGAACAATTTGCTACTTATTTAGCCTAATCCCACGAGAAACGATGGAAGTACTAAATTAGATATGAATTAAACTAAGCTAGGGTGATCAAGCCTAAATTAATTAATTCAATTAATTAAACCTAGATTAATTCATAATCTAAGTGATTAATTTTAAGCCCTAGACTCATGAAGAAATATGGTGGTGTGTGTTTCACATCTCGCCGGCCCCTTAAAAGACCTAGCTACGCATATCGGTCGGACCGACTGCATGCACGGTTTTGCCGAACGTAACACAAAACTTGCTGAAAATCATGAAATAATTATGCACGAAAATTCTAACAATAATGAATTACTCAAGACACAAATAGATACTAAATTAAACCTTAGGAATTAGAAATCATAAATTAAAGTCTTCAAATCATCCTACAGGAACATAAAACGGAAGCATCCAAATTCGGGAATATAAAACGGAAGCAGGAACATGATGTTTTTTCCAAATTAAACTACAATTCACAAAATTAAAATATGAAATTCGAACTCTGAAATCTTTGATCTAAACCCGCGGTCTCGGATCTCCCTCGGCTTTGGCAATTCTCTCCCTCGGTCGATCTCGGCTCTCGGCTCTCGGTGTCTCTCTCCCTCGAATTCGGTGTGGATTGATGGTGTGGAAAGGTGATGATGAATTGGTGTTGAAGATTAGCTATGGTTTCTGTGTGTAGGCGTGAGAATGGGATCGGGATTATGAATCTCGTGTGTCTCCCCTGCGGCGCCTCTTCTCCTCATATATATATATATATGCTCCTCCTTTTCTTCTCCAATTAGGTCTTCTAAGTATGAAAAGATATAATATAAAGTATATTATATTAATTTCTTTCCACACTTAATTTTCCTCTTAATTTCTTCCGGATTAAGCACATATTTCCTTTGATTCGCACCCGCCACATCAATGCCTCGTCAACGCCACATCATCATAAGAAACTGCAAAACAAACACCAAAACGCAATCCAACCGCCAAAATATCGCCAAAATAAACAGAATATGGATAGTACGGATTTAGACCTATCAAACCTCCTTACACTTAAACCATACTTGCCCTCAAGTATAAGGAAAACAAAAGTATAAGTACTATCCAAATTCCATCAATCCCCAAAGACTCAAGACTCTAAAATAAAAAGACAAGGACGAAAACAAGACAAAGAAAAGACAAGAAAACGACACGAAACAAAAACAAGAAGCAATACCAATCATATCCGTAATCTCCACACTCAATGAACTAGCAAAGCATGTCAAACTATGCAAATATGAATCTCATCAAACAAGTAGAGTTGCAAATTTAAGATTAGGCACACAAATATCAATTTAGTCAAAAACCTAAGCAAAAGTGGATCATCCTCACGGTTCACTCAACACTCTCTAATCTAAGTCCGGTCAAGCCACTCAAGAAAATATAGTTCATCCGTCACGATAAAAGATTGTCACAACTGCAATATCAAGGAGGACTTTTTCTTTGGTTGTAATGGGGCTTAGGACATAGACAATTTTTTGTGGGTAGGGGTCCTAGGGGTTCTAAGCTCCACAAATTGTACAAAGATGTCATGCATGTTATACTTGCTAAATTTGAGATAATCAAAAATGGAAAATCAATGCCTACCATAAAAGAATATCATATTAGTTGCTACCAATTTATTCACGAACACCCCTCCTGTTTACTGTTTCAGATTTTCTTTTTTTTTTTTTACGAAACAGCAGCATATTATTACACACAAAAATTCAGCGTATTTTACCAGGTACGAAAACGATCTGACCTTTAAATAACACTATTAATGCACAACTCCGGTCAACTATTATTTTGCAACAAATATGATAGCAAGCAACTCGGTAGGCAACAAAAATAGATCAATCTCAAATAAGCTTGTAAAACATACAATGGCATGGGAAAAAAGAAAAGCTAAAAAGGCATCGGTTTGTATTTTTCTGACTAAATCAAATAATAGTACAAGGCACAAATTAGCTCACTAGGGGATAATTCAAGGTAGGAAAAATATTGTCGCGGTTAAATGGCTCAATCCATAGTGCCTCCTATCACTTATCACAAGTGGCTCACTTTTATTGCAACTTCATGAACAATCACTGTCAATGAAATTAGTAGGAAGTGTCCTACATTAACGGCTCAAATCTAATATACGGAGTGTGTGTAAAATTTGATCCACAATTCACTTATTATTCGTCATCCCAAATCACATACAAATGTGCACCAAATCCTACTCTTCACAACAACTAAAAGTTTGCATATTGAGACATAAAGCACAACCAAACATGCTTAAACCAAGAGCAAGAGTGCATCAACAACTTCAATTTTTGGCATGCTTTGACGACACAAAAGAAAGGACGACACAAAGTGAAACGACATAAAGACATACCTCCTTACACTTAACCCCTTGTGTGCCCTCACACATGAAAAGACAAAGAAAAAGGACGGAGAACATGACAAAAACACACAACAAATACCCCTCCTTACACTTGATCGTTGCAAACGAGCAAGTAAAAGAGAAACAAAACATAGACACGAACACAAAAACACAAACACACAATAACAATAAAAATAAAAAAAGAAGAGAGGTGGCATCACCGATCGCTCGGAGGCGGAAAACGAGAGAGAACCGTGCGCTCCAAATCATCGAAGCACCGCCGAAGAGCAACAACCTCGGCCCTCAACACTTGGACCGAATCGCTAGGGACCTGCAAAGCTACATAGGGAGCAGCACTCGGGACTCGAGGTCCCGGTGGATAAAATCTAACAGTACCATCTGGCTCCCTATAGCAAATTCGGGAATGGCCCATCAACTCAAGGTCAAACAAAGGTGGAGGAGATAACCGAGTAAGTAGAGAATCATCAAATATGATAAAATTATGTGCCAAAAACGTAGCAAAGAGATGACACAAAGTAAGATGCCTAGCCGGATGAGTAGCAAGATCACTCATGCTACGAGCTACCCAATAACCAAGATCAACCTGCCACCCCGTATGCATGCACCACAGAAAATAGAGATCATTATCCGTGACAGTAGTAAAACCAGTCCAACGCCCAGTCAAATTGTGGCAAATAAACTGATGACACATACGCAATGCAGGATCAGTAACATATGAAATATCAGAGTAAGAGGGGCGGAACATCTGGGGATCAGAAGGGGCAATCAAAGTCCAAGCATTCATAGAACCAACATAATCACCAAGTGCAGAAGGTACACCACGAGGAGTAGAAGCATATATATTATCATCCAAATCCTCTAACAACACAGTCCCTAACCGTGTAGACCACTCAGCCAAAGACATCTCATAAAACACACAACCAATACGAAAGGATATACTCTTCACATACACATCAGTCACATGGGTAAAAGAAAATGTATTGAAGAACTCAGTAGTAAGACCATGATAGCATGGATGATGATGAGATTCAGTTAACCAAAGCCAACCAATACGACAAAAATACTCGTAAAATGTACCTTGGACGCCCATAGAGCGGAGGAAACCATAATCAATGGTGCGACCATTCCGGAAATTCTTGCTGCGGCGAGTAAATGCGCAATGTCGGTACGGCTTGTCCTCAAAGGTGGCCACTGCACGGACTGCATTTCTGTCCAAAAACTGCAATACGATGAGGTTCCCGTGCGCGGTGGAGGATGGGAAAGATGAGGAGTCGGCCGAATCAGCGAGCGATAGCTGCTCCAGAGATAGGTCTTCGTCTTCAGTTGACGGCTCGTAATCGGACTCATCCGAAGGTAGATCCGAAGTAGCCCGAACCTCTTCAACCCAATTAATTCCGTCGAAAGGCGGAGGCGGCATGTACGGGCTTGTTTCCCGGAGAAAGGGAAATCGATCATATAGATCGGGAGCAGGGAATTCGGCTTCCAGTATGGACCAATCAACGTTGTCGGCCAGAGAGGCGGCGGCCTCTTCTTCGGCGGAGTGAGCAGCGGCGACCGAGGAAGCAGGGGAGGTGACGGCTGCGTCTTCGGCGGCTGGCGCAACGATGGCGGGCTCATCCTCATCGATGACGAATGGACCTATGACGGTGGGGTTGAGGGAACGGCAGATCCGGCCGGTGAGACGCGGCGGTCGCCGCGAAGAAGTTGCAACCGCGGTGGTTGACGGCGAACTGGCGGTTCCTTCACTTTCAAGCTTCGATTTCTTTTTCAGGGCCATTGAGTTGAGTTAGGCAAGGAGATTTGGCGGTTATTTTGTATGGATTTGAAAAAGAGGTGAAGAATTTTGAAGAAGAAAAAGATTTGGTTTATTTGGGGAGAAATGGGGAAGGTGGGAGGAATCGTGTATCGGCGGTTTTCATTTTCATTTTTTTTTACCAAAACTCCATACTTTCGAAAATTGTAATATGGCCCCTAAGAAGAAAATAGCATTATTCCCAACTCCAATTCTTCGACATTCCGACTCCGCTTTTAATCGCCTCCTTACACTTAAGTTCTTTTATAGCCTAGATCTGGAAAAACAACACAAAAAACAAAACGAAACCAAAATAAATAACTGGAACAAGAACAGGAAAACAAACCGGGTTGCCTCCCGGTAGCGCCTCTCTTTATTGTCTTCGGCTAGACTCCTTCTAAAATCAAGAATAAGAGGGAATGGACAAGCTAAGCTCATCCACTACCTCCATCCTCTCAGCAACATGGTAGAGTTTCAGATGGTGGCCATTTACGGTGAATTTTGCATTAGAGTTCAATTTAGAAATCGTCACTGCTCCACTTTTCAAGACAGATCGAATTCGAAAGGACCGATCCTACGCGAACGGAGCTTGCCCGACATGAGACAGAGGTGTTGGTCCGGAGACGATAGTCAGGTGTAGAGGGGGGGGGGGTGAATACACCTGATCACAGTTTCTTTTCTCAGAACGTGAAGGACAGCTGAGCTGTAGGTTGCGACTGATGAACAGTGCCAGATAGTAACCTTCGATCACGGGTCAGAAGTGTGCCAACTACTGAGCTCTCCTACTGACTTTAGTCAGTACTTGAAACTCAGTCGGAGACGTTGTGCGGATAAGAGTGTAGGGCCCGGAGATTCGTCTCAGTTTGAAAACGCGTTTTCGCAAGTTAAGGTCTTTTGGCTGGTGCGCTTTGAAAATACGTTTTATGCAAAGATATGATTTTTAATCAGTTTGTAGGCAATGCAATAAAACAGTAAATAACACAAGCAATTTAACGTGGTTTGGATACGCAAGATCCTACGTCCACGGTCCTGATGAAAGATGAGAACTTGTTGATTTATATGAGCAAGCATCAGCAAGGAATCTGTGCACTGGACAGACCCTTCTAAGTTATAGTCCTTAGCGACTTTACAATTCAAACCTAAGTTTGAAGGGGAGGGGATAATCTCCAACTAAGAAGGAGTTCTTACAATAAGAACAATTAACAGAAAGTGAACTCCTTCGAAATTTCTAAGCTATAGATTTTGCAATGAGTTTAGCTAGAGAAGAAGGGATCTAAAGAACTCTAGAGAGAAGAACTAGAAATATTCCATGAAGGCAAGTTCTTCGCTGGAATGGTCTTTAAGTTTGCTAGAGTTTGTTCTTGAGCTTGAGCGTTTTTCCCTTGTGTATCCCCTGCGTGGAGCTCAGTTTTCTTCTCTATTTATAGTTGTGAGCAGGCATGTGTCCGTTGGAGAAGACGATGCCACGTGTCACAAACTTCCAAAGAAAACGGCCATATTTTCGAATTGTTGCAGCAGAGTTGTTGGACACTGTACATGAGAGCAGCTTTAGTTGGTCAGAGCAGATAAAGCGTTGTCAGCTTCTCATTGGTCGAGGTTTGTGGTAGTTGAGAATGTGTCAGTGGTCAGAGTTGACTATTCTTCAACCTCGTATGATCTTCTGCTGAACTTCAAAATGACTTTTACGGCTGGGTCGTTTTCTGTCGGATACAGTAGACTTAGGACAGTCTCTGTCTTCTTCGTCCTAGTCTGCTGACAAAGGATATGGCTTTAGCAGGTCAGCTGATGACTGCGAAGGTACTGAGCTTTGCATTGGGTTCTTCTGCTGATGAGCTGTCTTCTACTGAAGGTAAAGATCAGCTACTGACTGAAGAATGCAAGCGATTACACTGATGACGTGGGGTTCTGGAGAGTAACTTCGACAGAAGATCAATCCAACAATTTACCCCGTATAGGACTTAGACGAAAAGATAGACAAATACAAAAAGGCTAACCTATACATCAGCTAATCCTATCGAGACACTACACTACTGATATCAGCTGGGTTTTGGGATCTTCAATTTCATAGTACTACTATGATTTCCCCCAATATTATTTTAACCCGATAACATACTGAGTATCATCTACTGACTCATAACCCAACAATTTCCCCCTAATTGATGATGCCAAAACCTCTAAAACACAATCTCTAAAAACTTCTATGAAATATAAAGAGAGGATAGTAAACTACTGACATAGATAGACTTCAGTAAACTGAATCAGTTAACTTCAACGAGATCAGCAGTTAAGAGGGGCAAAATCAGAGAATGGTTATGTGTGAGTGTGTGTCAGATCACTTCAGTGATCAGTTGTGATAGCGAAAACACAACCAAAAACCATAAGACAATGAGTAATTGTCTGGATAGAAATAGGAACTGGTATATATGAGATGAAGATTACATGGTTCCTATCTCTATTACAAAGGAATGAAGAAGAGAAGATCACTGCTGACGTATGAATCTCTTGGTCTTGTTCTTGAAGTCTGCAGACTTGTCAGTTGGAGGGTCCAGATAATAATACTTGTAGATTCTTGCACGCAGAATCTGGACTTCCTCGTGATCCGCAGGCTGATGGATACTTAGGCCAAGATGGTAAGCATCTGCTTCGATTTCATCTTCAATCTCTTTTGTGCATAGCACGCCGCGAGTAGTTCTGGGAGGAGGGATGCGTCTGAAGTTTGGAGCTTTGAAGGGTATCTTCTCCTTTTCCATAATCTGACGGAGCTGATCTCTGAGTTCTGCATCGAATCGACAAATAAACTCATCGAAAAGTTGATCAGATGGTCTATCAGAAGGATAGAAGCCCCATACATAATATCCCTTGATAAAATCTTCTTTAAGTTCCTCCCACTGCTCGTTTAGTTCGACTGGCACCCACTTGTCTACATGAGGAATAGGAGCCTTCTTGATGTAAGGTGCTCTGAGCGCTCCTTTCCTGTAGGACCTTGGGATTTGCCTCTTCCAGTCTACAGTTGGCTCACTGGCTATCTTATCTGTCATTTGAATGATCTTAGCCAGGTCATCCAATCTTTTCTTCTCTCTGAGAGCCGTTGATCTAGCATCTCCTCTTCGGAGATTTAGTCCCTTCAGCGTGGCTTCCTAGATGGCTTTGTCCTCGGCCTCTTGCTCAGGTGTTAGAGTAGGAAAATAAGAACTCTGAGCTAGGGACTGGACTGCAGGAGTGGATGCTTTGGCTAGCTCGTCCTGAGCTTTCTTCTGCTGTTCATCCAGTATATGCTTAGCCTTTCCTTTGGCGATCTTGCCAGTTAGTTTTCTAGGCTTCTTAGCTTTTTTCGCTTCCTCAATCTGATGTTCCTGATCCAGTTGATCTTGAAGCTTCTG
This sequence comes from Lavandula angustifolia, assembly GCA_028984105.1. Lineage (NCBI taxonomy): Eukaryota > Viridiplantae > Streptophyta > Magnoliopsida > Lamiales > Lamiaceae > Lavandula > Lavandula angustifolia. Next base: position 21,916,276 of record CM054814.1, on the reverse strand, counting down.
AGAAACTTCTTGATCATACGCCTCTCGCTCCGCTTTTGATTTGAATTTAGGCGACGGGGAAGATGGAGTGACTTCAGTTGTGATCTCCTTCCCCGGCCTTTGTAGTGGCAGTGGCTCATCCTCTCGCATCCACAACCGAGCAATGTCTTCAATGAGTTGAGCGGTTGAAATGCTGCCGGCTCGGTCCGCATAGGTTGGACTTGGACTTCGTGGACCGGGACAAGTTGGAGGAGAGGTATGCTTTGAACCGGTTCCACTCGAGTAGCCGAACCTTCTTTCGATTAGCTTCCCCCTTGCTAGTCTCTTGGACTTCGAGACTTTCTCCACCACATTCCCGCTCCGCCTCGGCTTTGTTCATGTACCTTGGCTTCTTCATCAACCTCTTCCCCCTTTTTGGCATCATCAGCCAGGGAGAGGCGAGTGCGGATGGCAGTAACTTCCTTATCCAGATTAAAGACAAGATTTTTGATAAGGTTGGCGGTGGATTCGAAATTATTTACTGCATCGCAGTATCTGTCCCATTTTGTTTCCTGATCATCTCTGAATCTTCGGAGTTGAGCGGTTGACTCCTGTCGGAGTTTCAGCAGAGATTGATCATGAGATTCTGTGATCTCTTTCTGGATGAGCTTCAGGGCCTCAGCCTGTTGTTTGATGGCAGATTGAAGATTGGAGGTGGCCACTCTGTTCCTCTCATCTATTATGGCTTGGACTGCCGCAAGACCCTGAGTCAGCTGCTCAGAGAAAGATTTCTGCTGAGAGATAAGGAGTTGCTGACTCTGAGCGGCTAAGTCCGCCTTCTGAGCTTCGAGGGCGGCCTCGACTGTCTCCTTGATATTGATTTGAGTAGGAGCTGAGACCTTACTAACCCCGTCGGCAAGTCGGTTGACGCCCTCAGTCTGGGCTTTGGTGTACTGAGCCCATTTGAGGTGTACGTCTTTTGCAAGGAGACAATTTTTGTCTCCCTGTCTCCTAATAGCTCTGTTTACCGACTTAGAGGACACGGAACCGATTGGCTTCTTCTGATAACTGCTGGTTCTGAGCCTCTGCTCAGACGTCGCGAGCTGTTGCGCTCGACTCGGCTTCGAGGCAACAGGGGCTTCACCTGATGTGGAGGGTGGTGGTGAGCGGCCCTTTTCGCGGGGAGTGTTACCCTCAACAGATCCTCCTAAATCTGCTTCCGTGGGTGTAGCCTAATCATCATCATCATTATCATTATTATCATTATTTCCATGATGAGATGGAGGCGAAGGGCTGTGGTCTGGTGCTGCGGATCTTAAGCTGAGAAGGTGTAGCATAGCAGCACGCAGATCCTCCACAGAAGCTAAGTCAGCTGGTTCCCCGAACCCTATTGCTGACTGTAAAGATTGCTCCTCAGTAAGTAGGGACAGAGCTGACTGAGATCTCATAATATCTTCAAGTATGTCCCAGCTGAGGAATCTCAGCAGCATCTGTGTCCTTGCCCTGATAGCAATATCCACCAAGTCTGGATACTCAGCTATCTTAGGAATCTGAGGATGTATTTCTCCAGTAGCACGGAGACGGGTGGAGTGCAATGTGGTCCACTCAGACGAGACTTCTTCAGTCGATCTAGCAATGTCAGACTGAGTCTAAGAGGAGCTGATCCGCTGAACCTTATCTTTTAGCGTGGCACCCTCTATGCTTGTATTTGTGTCCAGGGGTGGATCCTCCTGAGTGGGTGGAGGAGAGGCAGGTTTTGCTGGTACCTTAGCAGGTCCAGGCTTACGGAGCCTCTTCCTCTTAGGCGGTTCGGCGCGAGGGGGCAAATCTGAAGCATCTCTTTTCTGATCAGGTGGCCCTCGCCCGATTGATTTCTCAGCAACGGCTCTCGTCTTGAATTTCACGAGCTTGCTGTCGAAATACCTGGAGTCAGCAAAAGCTAAACTCCTCGAGACTGACTGCTCGATCAGTATGGACATCTTTGTCCCATACAGCAGCTTACCCACACTAATTAGCCTCCTATCTCCAGTGGGTAGGGCTGTGAAGTTTTGAGCCTGAGCTTTGAGCTCGGCTAAGTAATAGTCAGTCCAGTTCACTCTGACTCCATCATCTATAATCATCATCAGCTGAATGCGGGGCTTAGAAAGCTGATCATAAGAACCGGCTGAGCTCGTGAGGATGTGAGACACAATGTATGCGAGCCCTCGGTATTGTGGCAACAACTGATTCTTCGGCAGGGCTGTCTTGAAAGTTATGTCCCTTTTTCCACAGAATTTCTGGACATAAGAATTAATCTCCTTCTCCTTATATCCGATAGGAGAGATTCCATCGTTTGTCAGGTCAAAAGCTAGTTCGAGAGCATCTTTGATGTTGAACTCGTGTTCACTCGCGTCCCACGACGGTGAATCAACCTCCTTCATGAACGCGAATCTGGAGACCTCTGCTCATGTATCTAGAGTCCGTCAGTTATAGTAACCTCCACCACTTGTCTGGGTAAATACGCTCTAGGTTGCTTCGAGACACTCAGCCCTAAGCCAGATTCTTCTAGAGCATCGAATACTGGCTCCAGATACGGAAAGTTGACTTGCCGTAGCGCCATAGTGGGTTCGAACTGAATTCGAGAGAGAATGATCTCGTCTATGTTGGTGGGTGTCTGAAACGTCGCTATGATAATCTGCGAAAAACTCATTAGCACTTGAAAATAGAGTAAGTTAGTATGAGTTTTTAAGCACGATTTAGTACATTACCGAAAGATTTAGAGCTTTGAAATAAGCAGATGCAGAGCAGTTAACTTGAAGAACTGAATTGCAGAAGAAAGCTCTAAATATCGAGAATGGCGAGAAGTAAGACAAAGGTAGAAGATGAAAGATCTTATACGATTATGCGTATCAAGTTGTTAAGATCAGATGGCTAGGGTTTAATCTTTCATTTTAATTGACGGTGGGATTTGATGATATAAGAGGAATGATTACACAAGCCGCCTCTACCATAGACCCATGTAGGATTATGCACAGTTAAGGTAAGTGAAAAGACATGCATTAAATGCGCTGCAGGCAGCATTAAAGACTAAGTCATTTTAAATGAGAACGGTTTCCTACTGACTTATCCTTAAGAATTAATGGCGGGAAATAAAGGCTCATTAACTACTGAGTGCAAGCGACTGAGATAATAAATGCGAGCATGCTTCTGATAAGATTAAGACTACGCAAAACTCTTCAGCTGATTTTACAATCAGCTGGTTACCGTTTAGACTTAGGAGGACAGTTGATGTGCTGATGACCACATTCCCCCTTAATGTGTACAGTTTGATTCTCCAGACTGAATCATTGTACTGAGTCTTTGACCTGTCATACTGATCCCTTACACTTGATACCAATTGTTGGTATATCAGTGGTTGGCTTCTACTGATACCAATTGTTGTGTTCTACTGACACGATTCAGTAGGATCCAGTAGACCTAGCTTAACTGATAATTCTCTGAATCAGTTCTCAGCTAGTGGTTTTGTCAGTATATCTGCCCTTTGCTTGTCAGTATGGATTTTCTCCATTCTGATATCCTTCTTCTTGACATGGTCCCTGATGAAGTGGAGTCGAATATGCACGTGCTTGCATCTCGTATGGAGAACTGGATTCTGAGTTATAGCAATAGCACTGGTGGAGTCACAGTAGATGGGCACTTCATCCTGAATTATACCATAGTCTCTCAGTTGTTGTCGAAGCCAAAGGATCTGGGCACAGCAACTTCCAGCAGCCATGTACTCAACTTCAGTAGTGGACGTTGCCCCGAATGCTTGTTTCTTTGAAAACCAAGATATTAGCTTGCTTCCCTAGGAACCGACACGTTCCGAAGTTGACTTTCGATCTATCCCGCATCTCGCATAATCGGCATCGAATAACTTTGTCGGTATAAGGTTATCATCGGCGGGATACCATAACCCTGCGTCGGTGTTCCTCTTAGATATCGCGAGAATCTTCTTTCTTTGAGTCTAGATGACTTCGCTTGGGATCCGCTTGAAATCTTGCACATACACCTACAGCATAAGTTATATCAGGTCGGCTAGCTATTAAGTATAATAAAGAACCAATAATAGCTCTATAATCAGTAGAGTTAACAGAAGCTCCCTCTTTATCTAGATCGATTTTGAAATTCATATTCATGGGGATTTTGACTGGCTTGCTCGAGTCGCAGCCAAATCTTTTCAGGAGATCTTGAGTGTACTTGGCTTTATTGATGAAAATTCCTTCAGGTGATTGCTTTACTTGGAATCTAAGGAAATAATTCATTTCTCCCATCATGGACATCTCGAATTTCTCCTTCATCATTTTCTCGAATTGTTGACATATAGTCACGTTTCTGCAACCGGAAATGATGTCGTCCACGTAGATTTGCACCAGTAGGATGTCATCTCCTAACTTTATGTTGAATAGGGTGCGATCTACTGTCCCCTTCTGAAAACCTTTCTGAAGTAGAAAGTCTGATAGGGTATCGTACCAAGCCCTGGGTGCTTGTTTTAACCCATACAGAGCTTTCCGAAGTCCGTACACTCGATGTCCCCTCGAAAGCCGGGCGGTTGTTCCACGTAGACTTCTTCCTTCAGCACGCCGTTCAGAAAAGCTGACTTTACATCCATTTGATATACTTTGAATCCTTGATGCGTTGCATAAGCTAGGAATAGACGAATAGCTTCCAATCTGGTGACTGGAGCGAATGT